>VZSC01016326.1:284359-299547 GCA_013398225.1 Steatornis caripensis
GGATGTCAAGAGGATGGGGTCAGACTCTTCTCAGTGGTGCCCAGCGACAGGACAAGGGGCAATGGGCACAAACTGGAACACAGGAAGTTCCACCTGAACATGAGGAGGAACTTCTTTACTGTGAGGGTGACAGAGCCCTGGAACAGGCTACCCAGAGAGGTTGTGGAGTCTCCTTCTCTGGAGATATTCAAAACCCGCCTGGATGCATTCCTGTGCAACCTGCTGTAGGCTAACCTGCTTTAGCAGGGGGGTTGGACTAGATGATCTCTAGAGGTCCCTTCCAACCCCTACCATTCTATGATTCTATGATTCTATGATCTGCAAAAGCAAAACTGAGGTGCTAACAAGATATTTTAGAAGACTTCTGATGTTTCAACAATGACAGAACACTAAATTTTCAGTATCTTTAGTTTGATTCAAGGACCTGGACAGAAACAGGCACATGGATTTGTTCTCTCCACCTTACGTTGCCCCCACTTTGCATTATGCTGACTCGGCTTTTTTGTCTCAATTTCTGTGTATTTCACTTGTGCAATTCTAGTCCCCATTCTGTGAGTGCCCCATCAACATCCCCTTTCAGCTTCAGTCCCTTTGCTCAGTCTTTACTAGTTCCTTATTCACTTATCTTTAGCTCAATTTCTCTTTTCCCTTACACATCCCTCTGCTCCAACTAACACAGATGCAGCTCTCGCTTTCATCAAATACAGATCCACTTCCATGCTGCTTCAGTCTGAAGTGGAAGAAAAGAAAGAAGGAAATGAAGCAGATCACCACTCCTGCTTGGAGTTCAGGCAAGGCCTAGATTAGGACAGAGCTGTAACCGCAAGAACGTACTCAAGCTGGAACATGCCAATGCAGACTACATCTTTGGGAAATTATCTAACATCTAGGAAGTCTCCAGTGGGTCTATATAAACCAGTTTCGCAAAGGTTTAATCAAGTGCAAAATCTGGGCAAATTTTCAGAGAGAGCACAAAAGGTATATCCTTGACAGAACCACCAATCTATCAGATTTAAAGTCTCTGTTCCAAACCATAAAGCATTAGTATTATTTAAAACAAAAGTCACTAAGATTTTTCCCTCGCCTTGCTCTCCAAAGGGCTGAATGACATGGAAAACCACAGTCCAAGTAGCTAAACTTTGTCAGTATGGACTTAATTTAGAAGCTGACACACAATCAAAATAGACAGCATTACCAACTCTACTTATGCAAACAGGAATTTAAATTACATTATTCAAAGGAAAAAGCATCAATATAAGAATGCTTTTTATAGTGTAGTTTAAAGGCCTGTAAGCACTTTCTCAACACTAATGAAATCCTTCTTCAGAAGTCATTTTCCTTAGCCTCCAGTGGGTAAGAGGCACATCAATTCCTTCTCTTTTCTCAAAGAGAAACACAATGCCTTGACCATAATCTCACAGGCATTAGAAAAGTATTTAAAAATCCTATGAGCATTCATGTTAGATGCATGCCTTATTGTCTTTATTGAAGAAATAGTTATAATTAAAAACTGTGTTTACAAAGACACCGGTACTGCTGTAGAACATACTTCAAGGATACAAAACGTGACTGTGCTAAGAGGATAAAATTATGTGATCTCAGTGATAACAAAATTTGTAACTGCTAGCTTCAATAGTACACTTCGGGATGAGAGGTTAACATTTTTATTTTTAAATCATGCATCACTGTCAGTAATGAACATTTCCATAATTTTGCAATTCTGTTGAATGAGAAAATCCAGCCTTCTTGAAAACACACAGTAAAAAAAAAGAAAAGAAACAAGGGAACACACCTAATTATTTCCCACCTTTTGCTGAGTTATTTTTCAATCCATAATACAGCCACAACTGAGATCAAAGTAAGCTCATAAGGAGAGTTTCCTTGATATAAAGAAAGAAGAGTTGTTGTCAGGACTCAGTGCGAACTGTTTGACTTGTGCTCTCTTTCATTTACCAGAAATTGGTTTGTTAAGAGTACAGGTAGAGACCATCTTCTTTTCAGCTTTTAAAAAGCATAACAATTTGAGGGAGTTATTATAGTACTTCATGTGTTAATTCAATAGATACTCATTTAGGTTTTAAATATGACAGCCTTTTGCTGTAAATTTTGCATAATACTACCTACACAATAAATTCCACCTCATGGGAGTTCCTATGCCAACATCTACAGAACACTATCAAGACAAGAAAACATTTCAGAAGATTTAAATGTGGATTCAACATCACTGAACACCACCAGAGATTGAGTTTACAAACTCTGAAGTTTTTGCCTAGTAATGTACAGGTTTGACAGTTCACATTTTGCTTCAGTGACTTTTGATCTTTGAAATGTTTCAAAATCTAATTTTTACATATTTAGTAAAAGGCTACCAAAATAAGCTATGAGCCTAAAAAGAAATCTAGGAACGTGGCAAAGTCCAACGCAATGGCTCTGATAAACGCCAATAAAAACAGATTAATCTTAAAACAATTATATTGTTTTATTTCTATTTGCAAGATTAAAGTGAGTACATACCCTGTGTACCCTACCAGATGGCTCCATTTTTCCTGCCTCTTGAACAGTTTTCCCTTCTTGGTATAATGCCAGTAAGAACTAATGAAACACTATACAATGCACTGCTATTACCTGCATCATGGGATACTTTGTTTCAGCAGGACTTCCAAATCCATTAACGCCAATGAAGCTGGTGCTAAAGTAGGAATCTGTGAGACTAGCATCAGCTAACCCACCGCCATCTATTCCAGGAACTAAAAGAAAAAAAAGAAAACGTTTCAGGAAAAAAAAATCAGATTACCATGGGTTTATCTGCTAATCTCTTACTTTTTTTTTGGCAGGGAGGTAGAATTGGAAAAGGTTGGTAATACTGTATTTCAAACCTATCTTCCCAGGCAAAATAACTAAAAATATATTAGTGCACAGAATGTAAAAGAAACTTTATGAAAGAGGTTGCTAAATGACAGCATATGCAGCATGAAGTTACAGCACAAATGCAGAAAGAGGTAGAAAAGTGAAAAGCTTTGACAGAGATGATGAGGAGTTGAACTTTAGAAACAAGAATAACAGGGAAAGTAATTATATCAGAAAGAAAATAAATCAACTAAAAAAATGCAAGCTTATTTTAAGTATTCTTGCATATCCATCTTTGAAACATATCTGTCGAGCAGAGTTTTTAACTGGATACACTAGTTCTTTTGAAGGGTAACACATAGAAAATGTACATTTAAAAATATCTCAAGTCCTTTCACACAAAGCACAAACATTTTAAAAGCTTCCTTAAGAGCCTAAGACTACTTTTATTATCTCATACTTCATAAAGTAGCAACAATTTTATGAAATGTGGTCAATAAATTCTTTTGGACTCAATGCAAGTGTGAAGGATGTAAGAAGAAATTAATCTCCTGTCCAGGAACAAGGGCCTTGACATACAAGCACAGTACTTTAACTGCAAATAAATGAATTCAGTACTACGAGACTACAGGGAACAACAAGCAGCAGTCATAACTAACAGAAAACACTCAAGCAGGTATTATTTCGATGACAAAAAAAAAAGATGTTACAACGGTATACAAGCTGCTGTTCAAATTAAGCTTCCACAAAAACACCCACAGCAAATTATAAAGACACTAATCAGTATGGCCAGGCCACTACAAGCCAACAGGCATGAGTAATCAGTAGCTCCAAGGTAGGAAGGCACACATCCAACTCAGAAGAACATCCTGTACCAAACTATCCAACTTGAACTTCTGGAAGAACTCTCAGCCAGCCGGTGACACCCGGAAACAACTTCCTGATGCTAATCCTCAAAGGACATAAAATGCAACTTTGTGGCAGAGCTAAAGGAATTCAGATCATAACCCCTTAAATTTCATCAGAACAGGAATTTTCCCTCCAAAAGAGACTACATAACCTGGCAAGCCATTTCCATGCTGTAGACACAGGAACCAGCAAAAGAAGTACAGCCAGATGAAATCATAGGAAGGGCTGGAATAGGAGAATGACTAGCAACACCCATACTATAGACAGATGGAAACACTGCCCAGCTGCACTCCCTGAGACTGGAGCTGTATGAACCAGCCAGCCACGGGTAACACCAACAGCACCTCAAATGAAGAGCTGTATGAGGAGAGAAGTGAAATAAACAGAATACTTCAGTGGCAACGCAGATCAGCTTTGCAAGTGAAAAAGATTCTTGAAGTACTGCTGCCAAATATACAACATTACTGGTCTACTTTGCAGGTTGGTGGGAAACATCTAGGGAACTTTACAGATGCTACTTACTAATGAATTGCAACACGATTTTTTAAAAAAAGTTTTAAAAAACTTAGCTAAGAGAATAGGAAAATAAAACTTCCGCCACTATCCATGCCCTGTATTATCTTTCATACAGAGCAGCCACATAGAAATTTCACAAGTCTTCTTACTACATCCCTAAATAACACAAAGCTTCTTTGCTTTGTCTTTTAAATGTCTGTCCCTCTTTTGGTTTCATTCGGGAAATTTACATTCAAAAGCCTAGGAGCAGTATTTTACAGCTCAACTATTGTATCGGGGAAAATATCAATGTCTGTAGTAACATCGGTTACTGTCTCATCTTACCTGCTATGGTCAGCCCCTAACTCACACTGTGAAGGTCAGCATTTTAACACAATCGTTTTCTGGCATCACAAAAAAATACTACCGCTCGTTCATACAAGAAAACCAAAGACAACAAGTCCATGTTTAATTATAAGTAGTTTCAGTCTAGTTTGCCCACAAATTATTCAGGGTTCACAGCGATTTTTATTTATTTTAAAAATGGATTTCCAATAAAGCTCTCTCTGCTTGCATTTCAGCCATTATCAAAAACTGCTAAAGTTTCTATGCTACAATTTGACTGTAAAAGACCAAGAAAAACTGTCTAATTTCCAGGAACAACTGTCATTTCAAGGTACACTACATAATTTCAGCAGTGTATCTGCTATTTCATCTTATACTTCTGTCAGAAACTCCAGATTCTACTCAATTTTTAAGAAACTAGCAAGTCACTCACTCAGGTTACACCATCAGCTTTACAAACCCTTCAGCCTCTGTTGAAGAACTAAGACAGTCGATTCTGTTTCTCCCACCACTCCTCGCTGCGCTAGAGTCAACGTGAGAACCCACATACCTTCACTTCTCTGTTGGACATGCACAAAATCCTTAAGAACTGGAAAGAGGCAAGTGAAAGTTTTCAAGTTTTGCCACATTCAGCAGCAAGGCATGTGAGAAGCCCCCTCAGTGTGAAGAAACCCCAGAGCTGACCTTCAGTAACTCCAGACAGCTGGTACAGCTACAGTCACCCATTACCCAAGCAAAGTACCACAGCTGATGCAGACAGCCTTGCTAGGGCACAAACACAGCACCAAGTGCTCTGCTCCTAGTCTGAGGCATCCTCAGTGTCAGGCAGCTCACACTACAAGCAGGAGCGGGCTTCAGGCAACAACTCCAGAGCTGAGCAAGGCTGAAGGTGCTGCTGGGAATGACAAAGTTGATCTTTGACACTGCTGCATTTCTACTCCTGGTATTTGTTACACAAGCCTATCCAAACCACTTAGAGCTGTTCAAAGCTACAATTTAGGCTTCCTATTGGCATAGTGATATCTAACTGAGCACTCCAGATAGCAAAAGCTACTCCAGAAAGTTTTCTTTTATCTAGCTGAATGAAGACCATCTCTCTATTGAAGTGCAATGGTTTGGCCGTACCTATCAGCCTCCTTGTGCTGTTACTACAAACTGCCGTACTCCAGTAGTGATCCGCCTTCATACCACCCAATTCTACTGGTACCATAGCAATTTCAAGATGGCTTTCAACTACAAGGCTTTCTGTTGTCCTCTTGGAAACACACCTCTAGCGGAGGGATCAAGACCACAAGAAAACATGTTCCACAGGAATAATCAAAAGAAAACCATCAGAAGGTAAGTTCAGTGGGGCAGAGGGCAATCTTGGCAGTAGTTCATAATCAGAACAGAATGCTCTAGAAGTGGTAAGTACAACTACTGGCTTTAGAAGAAAACTCAACACTAGCTTCCTTAACCTAACTTTACTACAGCAACAAGCAAGAAAGTTAAGACTAAAAAAAGGTGCCACTTACATAGGTACAAAGAAGAAAAAAAAGTTATTCTTGCATTGCCTACAGAACCAAAAAAGAGTGGTCACTGTATAGTCCACTTCTGTTCAAAGAAGGGACATTCAGCTGTTACAGTGATGAAAGCTCAGCAGATACCTAAACAGCCACAGCAGTTTTACTGTATTTGGCACCTAGCCTTCTCCATGAGAAGTAGAAGACTTTTATCCTCCTTCTGCCAAACACTCAGCAAATCATAAATTCTCACTTGCTTCTGGAAGACCCCAGTAGTTCAGAGCATGAAAAAAGGAAAGTGATTTATCATAAGCAATCCATAGGAGAAGGTCTTCAGAAGTGGGCACACTTCATCACACACACAGTGTGGTATTAGAAAAAAAAAGTTGTCAGAACTGGAGACAGACAGAAGATCTTAGCCCTTATAAAGTTTTTATTCTCACGCATTTCTTAATTTACATCAGACCCTGCATTCAATTTGTCTGTCCAGATCTCTCCTACACGATAGCTGCAAGCACACACTTTCAAACACTCTGCACGTAGTGCTATTAGAACAACATATAGAAAATTTCTTCTGAAGTTTATGTCTTTTCTATTTTAAAGCATTGATTACAACTTTAGGTAAGTAAGTTTATACAATAATTTTAGGAAAGTCTTGAATTGGCTATTTTTGTCAAATGAATGTGCCTTTCCCTTTTGTAACTGTATTAGCCGTGCACTGAAGTTTAAATTTTCAATAGACTCTTCCTTGGAGAGAAGTAACAACTTCCTCATAAAAGTAGAAAGGTTGACTAGGCAGGTCTGAGAAGAAAAGATGGATATGCAAGGGAACAGCTAGGAATCCAGCGGGGGAAAAAAAATGCTAACACGTTACATAAGAACATGTGTGATAACAAGAAGAAATTTCTAAAATTCTATCAATATCAAAGCCAGAAGTCACAACCTGGCAATTCTGGAAAGAAATTAAATAAAACATCTTGAGAAATTTAGAAGATGTTTTCTACTTTTCATACAAATATTATCTAATAATTTTTTGCTTGGTGAGTAACACTGCAGCTTAATGTGACAACTGCAATTAAAAATAAATATCATCTTATATAATTCTTCTCCCACAGAATTTTAGCAGAAAGTTGGCTTCCCGTCAGATACAGGCAAAGAGGAAAAAAACCAGTTATTTTTGCCTTAGTTATTACAAAGACATTTTTCAGGTACAAAATATCGCATCACAGCTCAAGTGCTTGAGTACTACTGTGAATTCAACACATGTGCTTCAACAGAATTGGTAAGTTTTGGTTGGTTTTAGTTTAATGCTCATCTTGTCCAATACTAGCACTAGCTAAATATTGATGCGATCTAAAAGGATGGCGTCTCTGATATTTTCATCCTAATGTTTCACTAACCAGTAAACAAACACTGTGGTATCCTACACACTGCTTCTTTTATGAACTTAGTATCGGCACTGATCATCTCAGAAACTGTTCTTAACATAAAAAAGGATCCTTTACAGTAATGTGATATATTGTCCCAAAAATGAATGGGGTAAAGTAGGATCACAACAGATTTTTTGGACGTATTTTTCAAAACAACAATTCAAAGATTTCAGGCAAGGTAATAAAACATAGATGGAAATAATTCACTTTGCTGGTATCACTGCTTAAAAAACTGTACTACAATTATTTTTATGCTGTAATCTTGATTTAAACTCCTAGCACTGCTACAATGCAGGTACTTTTCACATCAACACAGCTTGGTAAACTGAATCATGGGCTCATTGCATACATGTGCATACAAAGGACAAGGCGTTATCTCAGGGAGATATAAAGCAGTAAAAACTACAGTGGCCTATCTCCAGTGGAATTTTACAAAGAGATAGCTATCCTAGTATTGAGACAAGAACAATAGGACTTTTATACAAAGCCTATCTATGGCAAGTCATTTAAGACTTGTGTCCTTTTAGTCTCCTAGAAGCACCGAGGTGTCAGAGGAGCTTATGTTTGTCCTTCTTTGTTTTGTACTGACATGTTTGTATTGGGAAACAATCACGTGCTTGAGGTGCTAGCCTCACTTGTACACCTCTAACAGTTCACAAACACTGTACATTTCACTATTGCTTTCTTTACAGTGCCACTACTGTGGCAACTTGCTAGGGAACTGGATTCTCCAGTGGTTTTGTGCCTCTCTCGTTCAATGCAGCGTTTTTGAAACACAGACTAGGAATCACTGAAATAGAGACGACAAAGAAAGTGAACTACACCCCCAGGCATGAGTAGCAAAAGTAAAAGCACATGCCTGGGTTAGGCTGCCATGACAGAGAGTGCAGTTGGAGGGCAGACAGCACAAATGAACGAAGTTGGCTGAAAGGCAGACAGGAAGCAAAACAGTTTGGGAAATGCTGTCTTATTTATAAACACTCCCACTAGGCAATGAGATAGTCACAGGCAAGCAAAGGAAAACAGCAACCTTTATCATAATATTAAATTTAAAAAAAAAAAGACAGACCAATCATTTATGTCGCATATCATAGAAGTATCTGATAAAGACCAAAAAAAAAGGATAGGTGCCATCCTTTTGCTCAGTAAAAATCTCAGTAGAGTCTAGAGCAGCAGTTCTCCTCATCATGGACCAAGTCCAAAAGCACGGTGATACTACAAACTAAAACTGATACTTTTTCAAGAGAGTCACCAGAACTACTCTGTTATCAGAAACAGCAATTCAAAGTAATGCAATTACTTAATATCATAGCTTTCAGAGCAAACAGTCTCCAAAAGCTTTCACAATTCCTAATATATCACATCAAACTATTCAATAAACTGCATCAAATTATTCAAACCACACATGTTTAAGCTTTGTTTTTAATAGCCTCCCTGTATCCAAAACTCACCTTTTTTTATAAATGAATAGTTGCATGAAATGTGTGCAGATAACCTAAGCAGAACATTAAGACTTTTTTCATAGCAGTGGGGGAGAATGCACAAAAGAAAGGAAAGGTCTTCCTGACAGTTGCATCACCATTAGACCGACTGAAGCTGAGGGAGTCTACCCACAGGCTGCAGGAATTGCATATCGCATAACCAACCTGACAACAACTTGTACAATGCATGTCTCTACTCTCACTTTTATATATCTGTACTTTGTTTCTAAATCTCCATTCTCAAATTTAAAAAAAAAAAAGAGGTCAGGAGTGAAAGGCTGTTAGGAAGCAAACTAAAAGATACAAATAAGTTCTAAGCACAAAATATCTTTGAAGATCAAACAAAACAATCACACAATCGGAACTTTAACTCCTGACAGACTCATGAAAAGAACACACATGCAAGTACACACACAGAGCACGATCTACTCCAACTCATCTCCAATACACAGTGATTCACCACATCATTTTTCTGGCAGTGTAATGCATTGCATCTTTACTAGAAAGCAACAGATCAGGAAAACATCAGCCACATCAGCTTACTATCTAAAACCCTCCACTGACCCCCTTTTTCATCCCCTGCCTCATGACCAAGATTATTTTTTCTGGTTTTGAGGTTCTGAAGAAGTGCTTCTGCCTGTGTTTATCACCCCACCCTCACTTACCATTTGTCCACTTTTCCCGCAGCAGTCTAAATTTGCTTCTAGGTGGTTCCTTACACATGGAACTCTTTCTGAGCTGGTCCCCAAGGTCACTATTTTCTGGACATTCAAATCCTTCCTGAAGGCCCACTCCTACAGTGATACCTACAAAAAATCAGTTATCTAATACCTGCTAGATAGAAACTAAACGGGGATGCTCTGTACCTTAAAAAACATTATCAAAAGTTCAAATTATTAAGATATAGCATATAGAGTTTGCTCATATAACATAACTATCCCACACACTCACTCCTTTTCATCTTTACCTTTGAAGTAGAAAAACCAATTACAATAGTAATAGTGCTTTCTTTACATTCTTCCAATACCCAACACAGGGTGGGTACTACCAGAAACAAATAATTACCAGTACTCCTCAGGTATATGTAAATCTTGCAGAATATTTGGACTTTGAATGATTTCCCACACAGTGAGAAAACCCACAAATCATATAAACAGAGGCAACCAGTTTCAAAGCCAATTAATAGTGTAATTTTAAAAAAAGTTTTATATGCTAAACTGCCCCTCAAAATCCCATGTAACTTTGCAGATTTAGAAATTTTTCCTTCCCTCCTTTCTTTTTCCTCAGCTCCCCCAATAATTTTCCTCTGCACTTCGTTTCCACATGAAACATGTAAAAGCAGAAACAAAATCCATGTCTCTAACTTCCTGATTTCTGGGGTTGACATAGAGACAAAAAGTGATTAAGTAAAATGAGTAGTTTCCATTTTTTCCCATGCATCTCTAACCAGTTATTGTTTTTACTCTTCAATTCTCAGTTGTCTCTAACCATCTCCAAATGTCCCAAATGTCTCTTCAATTCTTGGAATTGCCTCTCCGTTTCTCAAAAATATTCAGAGCAAAACAAGATGAAAATTGTATCACCTATCGACTCATGGAAAAGGCATCAGGAAAATTAAAAAGGGAAACATCTCTCTACAAAGAAAACTGAGGTACACAACAACTAATACAACATCACTTGCAAAAAGCACAAACAGGTTCAGAAAAAGAATTCTCAACCATATAATTTTACTATAATACCTATTTTCTGCATACAAGCGAAGAAGAAACAAGCCCAGGGAAAGGTGACCAGTATGTGACACACCACAACTGTATTTATAATTAAAAGTGTGAGACAACTGTCTGTTTTAAATACTTCAAGGTGTAAATACTGAAATGCTACCAAAGATAAGAAAAATTCATATTTAGAATAATCCTGACCATTGTTTCACTGCATTAAGAAGTGTAATCCAACAGATTACCTTTAGTATCTGTTTTGTTGAATAGCTTATCTTTCTATTTTTCTATATCCACTGCTTCATTTTGTTTAAAAAGGAATGGACTGGTAAAGACTTAAACACCTTTTAAAAAGCAGAAAATACACAAACGTACAGGTCTTTCAACTCCAGGTCTAGCGTATTTATGGATTTCACAAAACCTAAGCTGTAATGTTTACTAAGCTAACCAGCAAGTGACTGCATACAGAGCTCCTACAGTGGTGGCCCCTTTCCACTACTGCTATGGCTGGCCACATAACACACGGTGGCGGGCTGCAAAAACAGCCATAATGCTTTTATTAGGCTAACCCATCGCAACCCAAGCTTTGATGTCCCTTTCCACGTTCTCACAGGCTGGCAAACTCTATTCACAGACAGGCCTTCTTAGCAGCTGTAGACTAACACAGAACAAGGCCACTCAGGGAAGTATCGTGGGCACCTCACGGAAACACAGGCCTACATTTTGACTACAGATTTCCTACAAGAACTTTTGAGAAAGGCTTTCTGGTAGAGAAGCAGGTGAAAACATCTCACGAGGACAGGGTGAGCATGGGGATCTCGGGCAGCAGCACTGCTGCCGTGGCCAGCTCCTCTGCTGGCAGCTCCGCACCCACCGACACTGCTGCTGCCGCCGCTGGGACTGGGTCACACCTGGAACTCCCAGCTCAGCATCTCTGTGTTTTGGTCATATTTACAGGAATCAAAGACGAGATGAAAGAGTGAGTGCTATGTATCATGTAGTTTATGGCAAAAAACGGGGTGGAAGTTAGCAAATGTTTAAAGTCATAGCTCAGCTCTTATCTATTAATACATGAGGTCTACCTACAAAATAATATTACATCTGTTGAACTACTCAAAAGCTAACAAATAGAACTGCAGTTGCCCGTGCAACTTATAATTTGTCCAGCTTTGTGCAGGCGTGATACTTTAATACCACAATGACGTTTTTCTCTAGGCACTCCCTCACACAGCATCCAGGAGGGACAGTGCCCTAGGAACAAGCCGGCAGCATGCAGCAAAGCAAGCTGCCAGCTTACTTCTTACAGAAGCAACCTTCCTTCTCTGGGCTGTTCCTTAAAACCCTACTAATCAATCCTATCTTTTCCCCTTAAATATCAAGCAACAGACATTGCCCCGCCTGTTCCTTCTACAGCCTTTGCAGATTAGGTACTGCCGCTCACTGGGCTGACAAGTGGGACACACAACTATTAGAAAAGCATCACTTACAGATTCTGGCGGCTAACAAACCCAGAGGAAACTTTTTTCTACTTTCTTCTTCCCCCCTTTTTTGGTCAGGGAGATCCTACGTGAAAAGGATTTCTTTTTTTTTTCCTTAAATCAAACTTCAGACTGGTAATACCAACTATGTCTCCTATTTTGTGGGCAGTCAGTTGGCCACCTCACACGTGGAAGGTGAACCAAACTGAGCACTCGCAGCTCCGGGGGAAGAAGTAGGAATGGTGCTTTGAAGACACAGGCTCCAAAGGTCAAGTAGTTCGGGGGCAGCCATGCTAGCTTCTGAGAGCAGGCATAGCTCATAGGCATGGTTGGTCTCGTTTCCCAAGAACAGAAAAAGCCACACAGTCAGGCCAAAGCCATATTTAGCCCACTACCTCATCTCTGACACAGGACAGCAGCAGATACACGGACAAAAGCATAAGCATGAAGCAAGGATAAAGCAGGATTTCCCAGCAGACTCTCAGCGGCATGTAGGGGAAGATGAGTCTGATTCAGAGATCAGGGTTTTTTTGCATTTAATCTCAAACAGAGTTTTCTTCAAAGAATATCTGATCACTTTTGGAATCCCTGTCAGATATTAGTATCCAAAACACCTATGGCACTGAATAGCTTAACCATACATCGTATGAGAAACTTCTCCTGGCTGGCTCTGAGGATGTCACTTGCTCATTCCACTTCGCATCCTCATACTCAAATAGTTCTGCACTGGAGTATTTCTTGAGTTTTCACTGTTCGTCTTCTCCTTATCACCCAACGTTCCTACCACCTGTGTTGTGAAAATTAGTCTGTATTTGGGGAGCCTTTGTGATTACCACAGAAAAACCTGTAAGTAATTAATAATCCTGTAGTCAAAGCAGGATTAGACTAACACGCATGTTAGAATGAGGCACTGACCCACTTTTAACAATAAATAGGACTACACAGTTAATTAGTCAATGAGTGTTATCTGTTCTGTGCACTGAATCAGGCTGGGGTCCAGTGAGGAAGGAGGAAGAAAAGGTGGCATCCACAGCCACGTAACTGAAGGCTACCAAATACTTTTGAATTAAGACAGTCAGCGAGACTGTACAAGCAGGAGATTTTTGGCAATTCCTGATTTCATGTTCTTAACTTCAGAACTTTATTATTTAATATAACTTTGTGTATTACTTCCTACATCTATAGAAATAAAACTTCCATTCCATCTATTTGGAAATCATACTGTTAACACCACGGGTCGTTAGCAAGGTGAGGATTTTAGGTATTAGCTTGCCAGTACTTACACAGATCAACTCCAGATTTCGAACAACTATCTTACTTGTTTCACAAATATACACTGAAGACTGGGCCCACTTCCTGGCTCTTCAACTTTAATTTCTCTCTCCTTCATTTTCTTATTCTTTTTTCCTAGTTAGTCTCCTTCCTGTAAGATTTTCTTCTACCAGTCTAAGCTTTTGCCTCCTGTAACTTTAAGCGGCTTTCATAGCAGGTAATCACTGATAACACCAGTTTGTCCATTCTTGGTCCTCTCGCTCCTCACAATGAGTGCAACCGCAAAGAGTTCTACATAGTTTTAAACCTCTGACACATTAAATAGAAGCAAGTTTTTCAAATAATTTTACTGCTCAGCAGTATCAACCTCTGAGCACACACAAATTCTGAGGTCGTTTTTCTTAGATATAGGGAACAGGCAAATTTTGGAACTCTTTCTTACAATACCAGCCTTCACATAGGAGCTTTTATCCTCAAGCCAAATTATGCACCCTCTCCCCAAAGTGTGAATCCCCTAGTTTAATAGATTTTAGTGATTTCCCTGTTCACAAGGAAAAAGTGTACTTCATGCCTAACTCTGTCCAAAAGAAAAACGAACAAAGGTAGACTTATGACTGCTGAATCTCTCCAAGACATTTCTACCTGTAAAAAAAAAAGCAGGCACAAAAGACTTCAGCTTAAACAACTGAAGTTTGACAAAATGATCAAAATCTGAAAACAGTCTTTTAATAGAAAGCATTAAGCAATTTTGTATTAAAAGCTCCTCCTAAAGGGGTAGACATGACAGTGCTGTGTTAACGTAAGACACTGACAAGCCACCAGCTACAGATATAACACTGCTCAGCGGCACTAGCTCACCACACCTCGCAAAATAGCAGTTGCAGGTTCCTGAAAAACGTATTGGGCACTAAAAAACGACATACAAGATGCTCAGTGCGGTTGCACCTTAATTTCAGAAAAAATATGGTTGTGATCATTTAGTAGTCGAGTCATTCAATGTAAACAAATGCCAGGTTTATGACAGAAATCAATAATGCAACCAAGCTAAATATACTTATTTAAAGGGGCACGACTTTTCTGGAAGAGCATCTTTTCCTAGCTGCCAAGTGCTGCTTTACCTACAAAATGAATGGTTATTACAATCAGTTTACTGCAAACACCGTCTAACTATTAGACTGCACGTTGGGAAGATGGATAACCAACCAGTAACAGCAACACCGCTCTGTATGGCATATGGGCAAGCAGAACTCTCACCACCTGAGAAGGGGTTGCATACGAAGGCTAAAAAAGCCTTGGGGGAAAAAAAAGTAGAAGCAATTTCTGCTCCCAGTAGTAGATAGTGTAGGTATAGTTATTTATAATTTTTTAATGTAATATTTCTGTTGGAACATGTAAAACTTGTTCCAAGAGTTGAAACTCGGCATAGGTTGTTTGGAGGAGCCCATCCAAGGGTTCTACCCCGGAAAGCGCTGCCTCCCTGCTACCACCCTCCTCGCTGCCTGACTTTGGGCAGGGAGGTCCAGTGAACCCGCACTGAGCCCGGCGCTGAACGGGCCGACGGGCAGCCGGGTGCCCCGCCAAAGCCAGCCGGGGGGAGCCCCTTCCACCCACACCTGCCCCCTCTTCTCCATCAGCACCGGCCGGGTCCGCCCTACGCGCCTCGGGGGGGGCCGGTACAGCCCCGCCCCGCCCGCCTAGGACCACCACGGCGCCC
>VZSC01016326.1:300240-315136 GCA_013398225.1 Steatornis caripensis
GCGGCGGGGGCGGCGGCGCCTCCTCCTCAGTGGTCCCGGCGCTCCGGGTTGTTTATGCCATTTTCCTCTTCCTGAGCGGCCGCACGGGCGCGCCTGCGCCGGCGCGGGGCATGCTGGGTAGCGCCGCCAGGAAGAGCCGAGCCAAGGCTGCTGCCGGGCCGGGGTCGAAGCTGGGGCTGGGCTGCCGCGGGCGAGAGCTGCGGTGCCTCGGGCGGTCAAGCGCGGTGTCCGGCGGGGCGGGGGCAGGCGCAGAGCAAGCCGACGGTTCAGCTGCCTCGACTGAGTTCGCGCGGGCGGGCGTTAGCCGTTGCGCGGGGCGCCAGCGAGCCTTCGGAGGAGCCGCGGTCTGCAGGCGTTAACGCCCGTTTCGAAGGGGTAAACGGCCGGTGCAGGTGACCCCCTGCCTCCCGCCAGTGCCGGTGAGCATGGGGNGACTGAGTTCGCGCGGGCGGGCGTTAGCCGTTGCGCGGGGCGCCAGCGAGCCTTCGGAGGAGCCGCGGTCTGCAGGCGTTAACGCCCGTTTCGAAGGGGTAAACGGCCGGTGCAGGTGACCCCCTGCCTCCCGCCAGTGCCCTCGGGCTGGGACAAGCCGCCCGGCTCCCGTGCTGCCTGCCGGGCTCGTTCTCTTTCCCGTTCCCCCTCGCGGCGTCGCGGTCGGGGCACCCGCGCTCCCAGCCAGGACCTCGACCCGTTTCCCCCCAAAAAAGCCACGTACCTCTTCCCTACTGAAAAACACACGGCAGCCCGTTCGCTTTTCCCTGCCTGCTGGCATAACGGGAAGGCAGCCTGAGGGATTCTCCCTCTCAGGAGTCGAATCAGTGGGCTGGCCGTTTTTCTGGGGATGCTTCAAGTGTTTCCCACAGAGCGTGGATAATTTTGCTATGTGAGTTTTTCAGGGACTTACTTGCTAAGCTACTCAAGATTTTTTTTTTTTTAAATTTTCCTCAAGTTGTTGGCATAGCTCGTGGTGCAATCACTGAAGTGATGTGTATATAAAAGTGGAAAAATCATCGTATGTTAAAGCACACTTAACGTGGTTTTGGTAAGAAAAAATGAGATTGCTTTTTGTCTGTCATGGTCTTCTGTTACTAAAAACGAAAAGAAAATCAGGGCCTGCCTCTAAGATGCTTTGGCAGTTTGTGTAAAAAGAAATATAAAAAAATAATGACTTGAGCTTTTAAATGTCATGTTGGAACAAATCAAAATCTTTCTTCCTTAGATAAAGGCTTTTAAGACTTCAAGAAGTAAGCGTGCATTAAACTGAAATCTCAAGATCACCATTTTTGCAGTCAGAAGTGTGGCTTCTCCAAGGTTACAAACCAGCTGAGGAAAAAATGTAGTTGCTCTGTAAAAAAAAAAAGGTTGGACAGAAAGCTGGAGAAGAGCAAGGCTACAGGAGTCAGAGCTCCAGTTCTAGTCTGGTATCCCAAGAAAATGAGATGAACGGTATCGTGTCTCTTCTTCCCCAACAATTTTCAGCCTTTTGCTTTCTCCTTTCAACTGTATGGCAAAGAGCTCACAGCTGCTGTGTTCCTGCACGTTTAGAAAGTAGGCCAAAGGGTGAAAGACCCTGTTTGTTTCTGCACTAAAACCTCTGGGAGCTCAGACACAAACTGCAGCAGACTCCACAGGGAAGAGAGCCCTCAGAAACACCTCAACCATGGGAAATGTTTCGGTCCCAACTCACGCCGCCTTAGATAACCAAAATCAGTTCAGTGCGTGCATCGGAGGCAGTCTCAGCTGTTTTAGCTGAGGTGACCACAGTGGTACTTAGCTGTGTATCACTCTAGCCCCCTGGCATTAGTGTTACACCTCTGAGGAGTGAAACCAAGGACTTACTTGCACCATGAGCTGTTGCAGATACACAGAGGTACCCATGGGTACCTCATCCCTGCACTAGGAAGATGCCAGCACAGGGCAGAGGTCTCAGGCGGATGGGGCCTTTGGGTTGTTGGCCTCTGGGTTCATAGGGGGGAACGGGAGGTAGGAGATGTTGTACTAAGCTCACACCAGGTGTGGAGGAAGAGAGGAACCCAATGTCACCTTTCTCCTGAAGTCTGGTAATTGGCAGATGTGCGTGTGAGGAGGTTGGAAGGGGCTGCAGAAAGATGTTAATAAAGGGAGGTGAAAAATCTCAGCTTTCACCCAGAGCTTTCCCAAGCTCTGTGGATCTTTTATCCAGAGCTTTAGTACTATGGACTTAATGGTATTAACGTATCTTAGAAGAGATTTCGTGATGCACATAGGGAAATACCTTTTCTGGGTAAACTGGTTGAACGTGAAATGAATTCTTCCAAGCAAAGACTTCAATTGTGTAACCACTCCCATTGCTGAAGTGTATGCTAACCTGTGTTTTCAACGTAGTGAATCTGCTTTTCCCACAGCTCTTTTGCCGATCCATGCATATGTCTAATATTACATATACACAGTGAGGTTAGGAACAAGACACAAATGGGCTTGCGTATACACGACCCAGATTTTTTCTGTCTGCATGCTGTAGCTAGGATTGAAAACATTCCCGCTGGATGCAAGAAGAGCTGAGACTGGGCAGTAGCGCATGATCCTGCTAACCAGAGTGCTCAGATAGCAATGAGACGTGCAGTATGGTGCCAAGGGTGTTTGGGTTCTCCCCCACCAAAGTGGGTGTGAGTGCTGTAGCTGAGCCACTGAGCATCAAATCAACTTGGAAGCATCTCTCATCTTTTCTACGTTCTCTTAGGCACCAAAGCAGAGCCAATAATGGGAAGAAGCTCAGGATGTCATGAGCCTCTTTTTGCGGCTCTGGCAAGCTCTCACCTCTCCTGTCTCTTCATTTCTGTTAACTGTATATAAGGACTTGGCCTGAAGACTGACCTGCAGCTACTGAGTGTCTGTAGGGGATCCTGACACTTTCTCATTAATCATAACTACGTGTTCACCTCCAGAATTTTATTTTTATTGCGTGTTCCAGCTAGTCAGCCAGAGCGCTGAGGAGTCCTCCCAGCCATTTGCTGTCTGCTTGAACTTGCTCCGCTACCTCATGCAGCGCACAGAGATTTCCTGGGAATTCCTGCAGAGCAGTGATTGAGGATATTACCTTTTTTTTTTTTTACCAAAAAACTAGGTCCCCTGTTAATTGGAGCTGGCACCTATATGGAGAGTGCTGCCACTCCTCTCCTGGACACATGCTCAGATTTACTTTGTATGAGATCCAGGGAGCAAGATGAAGGAGAAACAGATAGATACCCCTGGGTCTTGTCCCACTTTGTGATTAAGTCATAACTGTGGTGTGCTTTTCAACCCAGAAATGGAGAAATACTCCTGTATACACACATGCAGCCGTAGCCAAGTGACAGAGTTTTTATGAGCTCTGACAGAAAGGCAGAACCAAACATTATGAGATGAAAAATAAGAGATGGAGGGGGAGTAAAAAGGAAATCCTTGGGAAGGAAATCCCTGCCAAGAGCTCTTTTCTCCAGCCAAATCAGGTCGCAAGTGCCAAATAGCTTTCCCCTAACATTTGAACCAGTGTTGAGAAAGCCATGTCTGCTATTGAGAGTGACAGTTTCTCTTTGTTTTGACCCAAAATTAACATGTTTAGTAAATCATGTGGAAACAGATCCTGAAGTGCAGGCTGGCATCAGATAATGCAAATAAGTAACAATACTTTTTTGAGGGATAGAGTCATTGTAGCTGTGATTTTTTTTTTTTTAAGGCATGGGCAAGACAAGTTTTGTAGGTAGGAATCTTGTTGAACGAAGCGAGTAGTTGGAAAAAGTAATCCCTGAACACTGTTTTTTTCAACAGTACCAGTTGGTCTATTAAAAGATACTATCTCTACTTACAAAACTGGCCTTGCTTAATGCTATTGAAACAGATCAAAGGGAATACTTCTAAAAAAAGTTTTTACATAATCTGAATTTAACCTTTAAAGTCTATCATTATAGTATATCATTAAAAGAAAAAAGTTAGCAGGATTTACAAAAATATAAGCATGATCAGGGTCCCTGGTAATATTAGACAAGAATTTAGCGTTTGTTCATTTATTTTTTGAAGGGAGATTAGTAAAGCCTTATAGTTCAGAATACACACCAACTGCTGTCTGAAGTCTAAAGGAAATTGCCGCTGTTGAGGAGATTATTCCTCAAAATTAGGGGTTTTTTTAAATCTTCCTTTGAAGTATTTGAGAATGACTAATAAGGCAGTCAGGAGATTGGACTGAATGGACCAACCTAGTGTGGCAATACCCATGGGTCCCTAACGAGGAGTTGGCTTTATTAACAGTATCTGGAAGGTACCAAATGTTACTCCTAACCAGACTCCCATTCACATGCAAAAAAGAAATTCATTCTGACTCGGTGAAGTTTTGAGTTCAAATCAAGTAGCAAGTCAGGAGTTGACCCTGAAGTGTTACTGCTAACATGTTAATAATGTATGCTAACACCTATCTTAATAATTTAGGGGGGGGAGGTCTAGCTCAAGGCTAGAGTTCATATTACTACAAGCACTAAAATGTAAGTCTAGTTTCATTGGGCTGGTAATTCAGTCATAAGGTTCAGATAGAGATTTTCTTACCATAAGGCTACTCCCACTGGAGCTGGCTTTATCTAACTGTTACAGTGAAGGCCAACTGTGATGTGACATCACTTGAATAAAATACTTGGTAACTGAAGCCGTTCTCCCATGGGGGAGAAAAACCCTACTCGCTCAGAAGAATGCTTTGCTGTCAGATAGGTGTGCATGACACATTTGTTGAACCCCCTCCACCCCCAGTCCAGCATCTTTAGGAATAAGTTAATATGCCAGATTTTATGTATTTATTTTGGATTCATCCGGTAGATATGAACTGTCCTAGCTGACGGCATCTTTCACAGAAGCTTTTAAGCTGAAAACATCGCGTGTACATTAAGACTTCTGGTATCAGGTCAGCTGAATCGCCAGCAACAGATTCTCATGCTTATGATTAAGGAAGTCTATGTTAGTTTTTTCTTGTTGGAACCACAAAAAGGCAAAATATCTTCAATGAAATCCCAGCAGCTTCCAGTGCTGAATGCATCGGGTGGAAGAAGAAAGAAAGCACTTTTTGCTCAGTTGCCAATTTTAAATCAAAGGACAAGCATCCACTCTTTCAGTATATATGTAAGTGTTCAGACAGGTCACTGCCATGGGCCTGACTGTCCACAAGCAGTAAGTGACTGGGGTAGATTTCTGGTAGTTTTGGAACACAAGCACAAGCTGTATGGGCCCTGGTTTCTGAGGGCAAAACTTGTATGTAGGTGTGGTGTTGAAAGGAATACAAGAAAGTACAAGAAAGATGCGGAGTTACTGGAGCGAATCCAACGAAGAGCCATGAAGACAATAAGGGGTTAGGGTATCATCTGACCTGACCGAGGAGGGATGGAAGGGCTGGGGCTCTTCAGCCTGGAGAAGAGAAGGCTTTGGGGGATCCTGTCTATGTGTATAAATATCTGGTGGGGGAGCCAGACTCCTTTCTGTGCTACCCAGTGACAGGACCAGAGGCAATGGGCACAAACTGAAACATGGGAGGTTCCCTGTGAACATCGGGAAACACTTCTTTAGTGTGAGGGTGGTTGAGCACTGAACAGATAACCTGGAGAAGTTGTGGAGTCTCCATCCTTGGAGATATTTAAAACCCTTCTGAATGTGGTCTGTGGCAACCTGTGCTAACTGATCGTGCTTTGAGCACGGGGCTGGACTAGGTGATCTCCAGATGTGTCTTCCAACATCACCCATGCTGGAACTGTGTACCAGTGAAGGCTGTGGAAAAAAAAGGCAGCCTGCCAGGCAGGAAAGCTTGTCGCCAGCACGGCATTTCCCTGTTTGCAATGATTTCTCTAAGGCCTGTGGAATCCTACACTTCCTTTCCCAATTTTTGCATCCTTGCAAATATGTACCTCCCTAGTTTTCATATAATTTCAGCTCCTTCCTTTGCACTGCATCGCATGCAAACTTGTCTTCAGCACCAGTTGCCTCAGTCTGTATTTCTCAGGCGGTTTTGTGAGAGATCATGTGCTTCTCTTCGCTAACGATGCTGGCCTCAATGTTATTTCCCCCATTGCCCCTGGAGTTACCTTTGGGACATTTTCTATGGCTTCTTTTACCTATGATATGTCTGTCTAGTTCTGGTCCATCTCTATTTTTATTTACTCTTCCCTAATGCAAAAGAAGCTATTTACCAGGTATCAATTAAAAAATAAAAAATCTATATATCATCTCTGGCGGGTTTCTGAGAACACCTTACTGACGCTGACTTTATTTGCTTAGGGTTCTTTTCATCCAGGTTCTGTACAATTGCGGAATGGATGCTTAGTCCCTAGCAAGTAAAAATATAACAGCTGAATTAGTAGTAAAACCCCAGCATTTCCTGGGCAATATGATCCAGCTTATCCCTTAGAACTGGATCCACTTTCTGCCTGGGGGCTGCCATACACAGCTGTGGAAACTGGGGAGATCTGCCTGCCGCTCTGCGGTGTCCTGCCCTGCTGCAAACCAGGGGGCCTTGCTGGGGCAAGCAGCTTCAGCCATGGGCTGGCTAGCTCAAGCCTTTACACACCAGCGACCAGGAGGCAATGAGGAGGCAGGTCCTGGAGTGCTACGCTCCGAGGAAGGCAGCGAGCAGGGACAGGCTGAGGATAGACGGACCGTGTCCCTAGAGGCTCGCATCTGTCGGTGAGCCCGGAGGCCTTTATTTTTATCTCCTAGACAAGTCATCTGCGAAACGACTTCAGAGCAGCTGTAGCTGTTTGAACCTTCCTGCAGACAGTGCTAGTTCCCTGTTCCCCCTCAAGTAAACACAGCCCTGCACCGCAAACCCGCTCCCTGTCCGGGTGGCAGCCCCTGGGGTCTTGGCGGTGACTGTGGCAGGTTCTCTGTCGCCAGCAGGCCAAGCGCTCACCCAGTGCGGGAAAGCTCCCTTGGCCTGTGACAACAGATGTGGCAGGGTATTCCCATGGTGTCACGCAAACTTCATTTAGATACTTTTTTTGAGCCTGCCTGTTCGGCTTGGCAGCACCGGTTGCTCTTCCCCTCATCAATACCCAGAGAAATTACGCAGGCTGCCAGTGCATGAAAGCAGAAACTGTAACTGCTTCAAAAATAAGAATTGGGGTGAGGCAGCAAAAAGTCAGCTGCACTGAATTTACCCAAGAAAATACATTTTTGTAGAAGTGTGAGCGAAGGGCTAAAGAGCCAGGCGAGGACTGCGCAGCCGGAGCGGAGGCAGATGCTCGGCTTGGTGGAGGCATCCTCCGACAGAAGGAAGACACTCCCCGACCCCCAGAGAGGCCCCTCTTCTCCCCATCCCACAGCCGTTTCCTTCAGGCTCAGGTCTCGGGCCCTCACTTTTGAAGAAGTGGTTTCACTGTGGGCAGTGACTTGCACCCTTAAGGCAACCACCTGCGCGGCTCAGTTTCACTTGCCGGGGCTGGGGGGCTGCAGGGCATCGCCAGCCATGGCAGCGGGCTGGCCCCATGGCCGACCCTCTGGAAGCGCGTTTCAGCTAGCAGGTAAGGTCTCCTTGTGACGCTCCTCAGACCCTTTCCTCTCCCATTTCCCCGTCCTTCGCTGCATCTCTTCACATCTTTCTTTTCTTTCTCCTTTGACTTCCTATCCATTCATTTTCTCCTACATCTTTCATTTTTCTTCTCTCTGTGTCTTGTCTCTTCTGCAGATGCTCTTCTCCACCGCATCACGCTAGTCTCTCCCAGCCAAGCCTGACTTTCTCTCTCACTGCACCTGATACATTTCATGCTCAAGGCAAAAAATGTTTAAATATACTGATTTTTCGTTTTCTTTTTCCTGATGTACATGTGTTTCCTGGTGTTAATGCTAGCTTGACCTGATCACTTTAAACAACCTATCTGCAATTTCCCAGATAAACAACCTGTGAATCAGATACCTTGGTAGAGTGTAATACAATGATGCATTTCTATCTTACCANGCTTGACCTGATCACTTTAAACAATCTATCTGCAATTTCCCAGATAAACAACCTGTGAATCAGATACCTTGGTAGAGTGTAATACAATGATGCATTTCTATCTTACCAAGCTTTGTTATTGTTGTTCAATGATCTAAATAGAAGGTGGCATGATGTTAATGTCTAGAAAGTGCCTTTTTTTGTTTGAGTGAAGAGTTTTGGATTTTAAAGCTTGATTTCCTCTACTGAAAGTCATCCCAACATTTAACTATGAAGAGAAAAGGCAATAACATTTGCTTCCATATCAAATGCCTGAAACTATTTATCTATAGCTCTAAAATAAATGGCTTGCTCCTATCGAACGTGATCTTACTGATTCAAAATCCAGGTCTGAAACAAAAAGAGAGTGTGTTTTTTTCCTGATTGACACAGTTCTGATGCATGCCTGGGAAAGTTATTTAACAGTCTGTGGTCCATTTTCAGCTCCATATACAGGGATAATAATATTTACTTCAAAGAACAATTGTTAGATATTATTCATTCATAGTTGAAAGTCTACATGAGCTATTTGAACAGAAGGTGGAGTAAAAATGAAAATGAGTTTTTTATGATCTACTGCTTTGCATGACTGCTGATACTACTACTAAGAAAACCCTGTCAAAGAGGGTTTTCTGTTTTCTGTGTTTTCTTCTTGACTGAGCTTTGCTAGCCTTGCAGGCTGCTTAACAAAGTAAGTAAAAATCATTAGCATCTGGGATGTGGTGGTGCCCGAAGGCCCCCATGAGGGATAGACTTCAGCGCAGCTACAAGACAGTTCTGCATAGAGAGAGCACAAGGTAGGGGAGCCCCAAGGTGTGATTGTCCTCCAGGAGGACTGGTGTTCTTTCTGTTGAGATTTTATTTAGTCAAGGAAGGCATATGGGGGGAGTATATGGGGAGGCAGTGTTACTTCTTGTAACGCCAGCTGATATAGGAAAAAAAGCAAATGCTTTTGGACATACAAAGCAGCTAGGGCTTGAAAGATCAGAGGCATAGTTGACAGCAGAAAGCCTGAGAACTCCTAGCTCCACACATCTCTTTCTAGCAGATCACTCTTTAAAAGCAATTTTGATGTAAAAAAAGTTAAGCTTTTAATGCATTATACATAATTGCTGAAAAATGCATGTGTTCCCTTTAAGAATCTATCTATTGTCTAGAGATAAGACCTAGTAATAAACTGTGCAGATGCACAGACAGTATCCATATGATGAACCAGTGTAATCAGAAACTACAACACTTAATCAGCAAAGAAAAGCTAAACAATAATAACAGCTAGAGGAGAATCTCCACAATATCGACTAAAGACACCAGGTCTGTCTTTAAATTATAGACAAAAGTTGTAGGAAAGAAAAAGCATCTTGCCTGTGTTATTTGCTGGAAATAAATGCTCCCCAGCAGCAAGGAATGTAACCCAAGAACTTGAGAAAACAATATATACAATACAATATACATGTAAATATAGCTAGATACATTAAAAGCACTATTTGAGTTCCTCATCTTCTTAACTTTTTCTGGTCATCCTAAGCAAGAGCTTGTCATCAAAGAGACCATCATCTAATGTACAAGTAGTCTTGCTGTTGTGGATGAGGTGGGAGGGTGGATGGAGCCTGGGAACTGTGGCAGGATATAGTTTCGTGTTTTACAAATGGAAGAATTTTGTGATCAACAGAGACTTTTGGTGACCTTTCTCATCACGGCAAGTTTTCTATTAACAACCACTCTTGCTCCCTTTTTTTTTGTTACACTCACAGTTTCAGGGCACTTGAGGGAAATGAAGCTCTGAGATGATGACTGAGATCTCCCTGTGACTGGCAAATGGAGGAGGAAATTTTATACGAGCAAAGACTGCAAACTCAGGCCCTAACAAGCTCTGGATTAGATTGTGGTGTGTCTGATTGCACAAAAACTATAGGGCAATGCTGTTGAAAAACCCCTCACAGAATGCATAGGTGTCCATTACGTTCCTGTGACAGAGACCCAGGAAAATATGAGATGGGCCAGCACACTTCTGGTTTTTAAGGAGAACCCCAGAAATGCTTGGGACCCAGCCATCTGCAGGATCTGTCCATCTCCCAGCAATACACCAGTTTCTCTCTGATAAACCAGCTGACAAACATTCCAGAGCAAGTTCAGGCACCGAGCCCTGCCACTGGCAGGAAGGTGAAATCAATGAGCACCCCAGGGGCAGTCAAGTTTGATCCTGACTACAGTCTCTTTCCTGAAACATGCAAAAACCTGGGTGCAAGGTGGCTGTGAATGCTGGATAAGGCCACTACGTGGTCTGCTTACTCAGGGAAACAGTCATGCCTAGCAGAACATATTTTCATGGTCACCCATCACCATGTATTTCATGGATCAGAAGATAAAGTATCGCTTCCGAAGTAGAGATTCCTGAAGGTGAAAGGATTGTGCAGGAAAAGGGTTATTTTCCAAAGGAAGTAAATGCAACTTAAAACTATGGGTGCAATTTCTTTGGAGGTTTGGCCCCATTTGCTTTTTCCCCCTTTTCTCCAGAAATTTCTTTAGGTTACCCGTATTTCAAGCTGCTGGGAAGCTGCAAGATGCCCAGAGCACAGCCCAACTGCCAGGGCCACCCTCAAGTCTCTGCCCAGTGGCGCGTGGTGCGTGCTGCTGTGACTGCTCAGCAGCGGCAGGGTTTGTCAGTGGAGCAGAGCTGTGGGCATCCTCTCCTTCTGCAGCATCCCCCTTGAGAGCCCTTCCTATAACGACCCCAAAATAATATAGCATAGAGCACCTCTTGTTCACAGGTTTCGGAAAATGTATCTTTCAAAAGATCTGAAGCTTCGTGGCATAAACTCACCCAGGTTTAATATTCTGCACTGTTAGCTGAGAAGCTGGTTTTGGTCATTGGGTTGAGTTAGATATTCTGAAAATCTTTGTGGAGATGTTCAGTGTAAAAGGCAGAGATGAAAAAGTCCAGCAAACAGCAGTGGGAATGAAATTGGATAGTAAAACATTCACGAAGAAAAAATGTGGAAGAGCAGGAGTGGATGACAGATAAAGGCAGAAAGCCATTTCAGTTTTTTGTAGTAACACTAGAAAAGGACAAGGACTTTAATCCCCATGATGACACACTTTTAAAAGGAAAATAGGGACTAAAAAAATGGTCCAGAGCCAACAAATAGCAGCATTTCTCAAATGAGCAGAAGGACCTTATTTCCCTTATGGCTTAAACCTACTGCTGCTAATAGAAATACATTTAAGAAGATGCTACAGGACTCTAAACTGAAACATGATGCAAAATGCTTCCTTAAGGAATCTGTAACCCTTCAAACACAGATAATACCCTAAAAATTGCTGGTGTGTTTGAAGGATAGAGTCTTCTTTTCTCCTCTGTATTTCATGAGAAATAAGATGGTAACAAAGGCAGACAGATAGCTGGATAAACATGTGCCTATTTCTCATCCAATGGAAGGAACAGCTCCCTAGTTTTTCTAAGGTGTTCCCTTAGAACACCTGAAAAACCTGAAGAGGGTAAACAGACAAAAAAGCTAGCTTATTGCCTGGATGTTTAGTTCTGCTACTGTTGTAAAAGTAAGACATTATTTACTCCTTTCTTTGTAGTCTGGGCTTAATTGTGTAGATAAGATTTCTAACGCGTGAGATACAAGGGCTGGTTTCAAAAGTGTTCTATTGTTACAACATGCTCTTTAAGGAGTGTGTTGGATTTTACATTTGTACAACTGCTTGGGAGTTGCAATTGGTTTTTAACCCTAACCTCATAGTGATACAAATAAAAACAACTGGGGTGGGGGAGTGTTCATTTTTACCAAATTTGGTACCAAATACAAACTACAATTTTTATCAAATACCTTGGATTCATTTTTATATTTTGTAGCAACACCATTCTCTCCCACTCTCCGTCTTTCTGTCCATCCTTCCCACACACAGAATTGAGGCCATCTATGTTCACTCCTCGCCCCCTTTTCCAGGAAAGGAAGGACAATGTACTATAGTCAGTTGTGGAAACTGTTGTTTTCATTTAAAAGGGAAGTTTTACAGTACAAGGATGACAAGTAGTATAGTTTCCTTATCTGCCATCTTCTGTTTTCATCTCTTTTGGGCAGATCCTTCTCTCCTTGTTGATGAAGTGCCAGGAATCTCATACCTTTACCTTTAGGTACTTAAATAAAGTAGCCTTTGCTTGCAAGAAGTTAGTAACTTCGCTAATGTCAGTAGACGTGCTACAGTGTGTCAGGTAATGAGACTAGAGTACTTAAACAGAGCAGTTTAAAAAAAAAAAAAAAGGAAGTTAAAACAAACTTACTAATGTCATTAGAGGAGACGTATCTGTTTGCTTTGCTTCAGGATTGTCTATCCAGCTTTGTAATGGCACAAACACACCATCCCTATAAGCAAACATCCTCCAGAGGACAGTCAAGAACAAGGACAGCCCAATGCCACTTTCTGATTAGTGAGAGACTTCTGTGGTAGCATCACACCAAGAAGAACCAAAGTTGTTCTTTGCCCACAGAATTATCCCTTTTTTCACAGAATCACGGAAGGGTTGAGGTGGTAAGAAACCTCTGCAGATCATCTGGTCCAACCTCCTTGCTCAAGCAGGGTCACCTAGAGCCCTGGTTCTGTCCAGGACCCTGTCCAGATGGCTTTTGAATACCTCCGAGGATGGAGACCACCACCATTCTGGGCAACCTGTGCCAGTGCTCGGTCACCCACACAGTGAAAATGTTTGTGCCCGTTGCCTCTGGTCCTGTCATTGGGCAACACTGAAAAGAGTCTGGCTCCATCCTGTTTCCACCCTCCCTTCAAGTATTTGTACACATTGATCTTGAGCCTTCTCTCCTCCAGGCTGAACAGTCCCAGCTCTCTCAGCCTTTCCTATAGAAGAAATGCTCCAGTCCTTTAGTCATTTTTTGTGGCCCTTCATTGGACTCTCTCCATTATGTCCATGTCTCTCTTGTACCGAGGAGCCCAGAACTGAACACAGCACTCCAGTTGTGGCCTCACCAGTGCTGAACAAAGAAGGACCTCAGCCTGCTGGCAATACTTGTAATGCAGCCCAGGATACCATTGTTTACCATACTTAGTGGGGTGGAAAGGTGTGGTTGCTGTGGGAGCCAAGAACAAGCTCCCCTGAGAGGATGGAAGATGTGGACGAGAAGCAGAAGAACCAGCGGCAATGTACGTTCTTCCTCAGAGAGGGAGGTTGCAGTGGTAGCTGAGGTTTTGTGCCTTTTCAGCCACTTTTCAGCCACTTCCCAAATAACGAGTGTCCTCAGCAGTCCCAGTTATTCTTTGTAAACCGGATCACAAGTGGCTGGAATGGCACAAGCGGCGGGTAGAGAAGCGGGGATTTCAGTGAGCTCCCTGTGAGCACCAGCCTGAGCAGAGAAGTCACCAGGGGATCTGTGGAAGGGCTGTCACTCGTTCAGCTAGTCCCATGCAAAGCAGACAAAATGAATAACAAGCAAGATAACCGTTCAGCTGTTTGAGCAGTGCCTTTACTCAGAAGGTAGGTGGAAAGTTATCTTAATGAAATGAAAGGCAAATAAGGGTTTGAATACAACCCTGCGGTCCTTCCTCATGCAAGCCCAGGTAAACAAAAAGCAGAGTCAGGACAGAGAGATAAAACGAAGCTAAAAGTCTTGCTTCAGCCTTCAGCGCTTGCTTCGTGCTAAGGAGATTTTTTTTTCCCCAGATAAAAACCATGAGTTACTGGCATAAATTGAGGCCTCAGAAAGGTGATTTAAAAGCAAGTCTTTAAATTAAGGAGCAACACGGTGCTTGGGCAAGTTTGTGTTTAGCAAAGAAGCCTGCAACAGCTAAAGGGGTTGGGCTGCTCGTAAACATACACAATCCCTCACTAACATCAACTCATTCCTGAAGGAACAGGAAGTCTCAGGTATAATTAGAAAGTCTGAAAAAATCTAGAACTGCATAAAAAAGTCAAACTGGATTGTTATTAATCCTGGTTCAAATGAGTGCTGAAATCACAATCGGAGTAACAGAGCATGACTTGGCTATCAGTCTGCAACACAGTCAGTGGCAAAAGTAGTCAATAAAGTTGGATATGTAATAGTATCATGTGGAGAATGTCCCTGCACTTTGTGTCATCATTAGCTTATTTTTACTACATAAGGCACTGAACCAAACATATCTGTAAGTAATCCGTAAAAAAGCAAGAGTAGCTCTGCTGACTCCCAGCTACCTGTTCTGTTGGAGAACGTTTTGTTTGATTCTCTGACAGACAAGTGCAAAATACACCCCCAGTGCAATTCCGGATTTGAAATCTTCAGCCATCTCAATTATTCTGTCTTAAAATCTCTACGTAATTTATAAGCTGCCTGCAGTGAGCCACAGCAGCAGCCATGGGGCTGCTGGCTGTCCTCCTCCGAGAAGAAAGGTACTAGCATTGAAAGGCATGATTTTATCCAAAAGATGAAGTTTGCTGAAATCCGTACCAAAAATGTGTTAGGACATAACAAGACAGAGAACGAATCCTTGGAAATGATGGCCAAGTCATTAGATATAAGAAAAAAAATGTGGAAGAGTAAATTCCTTGCAGCTGTTTTCACCTGGGACCTGAAATCGGAGGGTTGAGGAAAAGATGAGAAAAATGAAAAGTATAGAAAAATAGTTTGTGGATGGAGTCTTTCCTGCTGCACATGGCAAACTGTAGGAGTAGGCGAGTCTTGGCAGTGATGTTCCTGAGGCAGATTGAGCAAGCTGCTTCTTTCTCATACATTGAAAGGAGAGCTTTCAGATTCAGGCACAGATTAAATTTGGAAGGATTAGGGAAGTGAACTTCTTAGGCAGAGGCAATGCAGTTTTACTACAGAAGCTGACATAACATGAGTAAGTTATCCAGCACAGAATCACAGAATCACAGAATGGTAGGGGTTGGAAGGGCCCTCTGGAGACCATCCAGTCCAACCCCGCTGCTAAAGCAGGTGCCCC
>VZSC01016326.1:315783-360168 GCA_013398225.1 Steatornis caripensis
GGGCCGAGCCCCGGGCGCTCGCGGGCAGGCGGCGGGGGGGCGGCGCGGGGCGACAGCTCCCCCTGGCGGCCGCCGCCTGCCCGCCCCCGGGGCCTCCCCGGCTTGGGGTTGGCAGCTCTCGGTCTCTGTGCGCGGAGACTCCTCTCCCGGGGACAAGAGCCCTGGGAAGGGGCAGCGTGTAATGCCATAGCCTGAACGGCGTCGGGAGGTAAAAGTGGCGGAGGCAGGGGAGCGGATCCAGCTGGAAAAATAATTCCTAGCAAGTGCCGAGGAGGGTTGCTGGTGATGGCAAACAAGTCTGGCATTCCAGGACACGGTATGCTATCAGTCTTGTTTCTCATTGTTAGTTTTTGACTCAGTACGCAGAGCCTAGTTAAGCACTTTCCCAAACCACACGGCCTCCCCTAGTGCCCCTTGTCTCACTGCTTTCCTGCTCAGTCATTCAAGTCCAGAGATTCTCGTTCCCTTCCACTAAACCCTCCCGACGAGCAACCGCACTCTATAGGCTTTATTTTCCATCTCAAATCTCAATCATGCTTGAACATGACTGTAAATAATTAAATCCGTTCACGCAATGTTTGTGGTAATTAACTGGCAAGACCAGATAAATGACTGGTCCTGACCTAGACGTACCCCATCCAGTGTTACAACAACTAGTCACAATTAGCGTGAGCTGCCACAGAGGCATCTTGTCACCCGCCTTGCTCGTTAAACCTTGTTCTAACACAGCGATTATTCTGCACCACGAAGCAACACCTCTGGCCCCATCATCATGTGAGAATGAACTCACGGGTTGCATTTTTTTGGGAGCTGGGAGTTATTGAAGCTGGAAGGGTGAAGACACCAAGGAAGAAAGGTGTTCTAAAAGACGAGGAAGCAAAAAGGTTAAGTTTGATGAGAGAGAAATAAGGTATGGGTAAAAGGTAGGGATTCATTTAAGATCGGCTCTTACAGCATATCCTGCCTGCCTCTTGATTTTTGTCGTATTTATTTTGAATAAAATTCTCTCTTCAGGATCCACTGTTTTGGGGGTAATTTGAGAAAAAGGCAGCCACATGCAAAGGTGGGGGGTTTTCAGGGTTAGTGCATGAGTATTAGGCTCATCCAGGTCATCTCTTTCACAGTTTCTTGGTAGTATTTTGAAAGCTTACATTTCTGGCAGCACATGACTGTGGGAGAACTATAGCTTTGCTGGAAAAAAGAGTCCTTCTACCTTCCCTGATCATGAAGAAAATTTTGAAAAGTTGGTCTGGAGAGTCTCACCCAGAGAAATTGATGAGAAGCCAAGTAAGATGCAAAATACAGTTTGCTCTATGTAACTCTCCTGAGCTGCAAAGCAGACTGGAAGATTGTTCTATGTCTAAGAAAGGTCTGACTACTATTTAAAATACTAAGCACCCTGAGTTGAACACAAACGCAAAGATGCTTGGTCTTCTCTCCATCCTTCACAGTGCTCCAGTTCCTCAGCTGTTCTTTTTCTGATAAAATCAGACTTTCAACGTATTTTGGAGTGGCTTTCCCAGTTATCCAAAGGCTACTTTACTCATCCCCCTTTTGAAAATAAGATTTAATAAGCAGTTCCATTAGGTCAACCATCTGATAGCTGAACTAGCTTAAACATAACTTCTTGGGTTTATATCTCTCCAGCAGATTCAGACTTTTCTTCTCAGCACTGTTACGTCTAAGCCTCCTGTTTGACTTGTACAGGCATTTTGCCATGTGTGTGCCTACATATCTTGATAAAATCCTAACCCAGTTTATGGCAACTAGAGGTTTGTCTGACTTCACTGAGAACAAGATTTCTCCTACATTTATTTTTGTGTAACTTATGAAAAGGTAATGAAGATGGAAAGCAGGCATAAACAAACATTGTTCAGAGGCAGCAATTTATTCCCTTTCCAGCTTTACTACAGTTCAGCAGTACACAGTATGATTATGCATGCTACATATTTAATATTCCTTACCCAGTGCTTTCAGTCTCTGCAGTTCTTACTTTGGGCTTTTGGGAGGATGACTGTTGCACAGACCATAACAGCAGGCTCTGAACAGGCCAGCTAGCAGCTGAAAGATCAAGACGGTGAATCAGAACATTGCCATTTTCCCAATATTTCTTTTCTTGATTCTGCTTCTGCTGAAAGGTTCATTCACTCTCTCATTTTCTATTTTGTCAGTGTAATGTACTTCTCAAAGACCTACACAAGTTTGGGCCACTTCATCTCATCTCATATAAATACTTCCGACTAGCACATCGCTCATTTTTTCTCACTGTAAAGCAGCTGGAATCATCTCAGGTTCTAAATGACCTTCCTTACCCTAAAAACCTTCCTGGATTTCACAGGAGTAAAGGCAGAGGACAGCAATGACAAGTTCTAGCTGTTAACAGGACAAGGAACCTCAGTTTTTCTTACACACGAGCATGTCAGGGTGCTCACTATTCCCTCTTCCAGCACATACTGTCCTTTACAGATGCAGTTCCAGTTCATCAGACGCCTTGTTTGCATGTCTCACTCACAGTCTGGTTGCTACATCTGTCTGCTTCTGCCTGGCTCTTAGCTGCTAAGCTTTTCCCTGTTTGTGTTTAAATACATCTTTCCCTTTCTGACTGTGGCGTTAGGCATCCTGCTAACACGGCCATGAGAGCAAAGGGGAGTAAAGCCAGGGGTAAATTGGCTCAGCTTACATGATCAGAAGCTAAAACTATTTGCTGGTCAGAAAGCTGAAGCAAGGGAATGCTCAATAGGCCAAATGAGTTGAACTTTCGAGGTCGTATTTTCAGGTGGTCTCAACTGGTGTGTCTTGGAAATCAGTGGACGTAGGTGGGTTTCCATCAGCTAAGCCCCTGGCTATGAGCCTGTCAGATGGTGACTTGAAAAGGGTGAAAGGTGACATGGCCAACAAACAACAGAAATGGAGAAAGCTGAGCAGAGGAAGGCTTGGTGAAAATCTAGTTGGAGGGCTGGAAACCTGAGTTGCATCGGTGGGAAGGAATTCAGCATGCTTGGTGTAGATACCTAACGTGTACCCGCCTTTCAGCTACCCTCTGGTGCTCACTGTCTCAAGAAGTGCCAACATGATCTTTATAGCCGATGGAGGGAGATACATGTCTCCACAAGGAAGTCCTGTTCACCTTTCTTAGGAATTGCAGACAGACAGACAGGATCTTCCTAAGACGTCTGCAAAAGCAGACCATTCCCTGTGTATACTGTGGAAAGATGGCACCCAAAATGAAGTGTTTGTTAGGTGCCTGAATGAGAAGGACTGTTTTATTCCACATTGGCCAAGAGAGCTGAGAAGAGATTGTTGAAGTGTTGCCAGCATAGACCTCGGGCAGCTCCAGAAGGCACAAACGTCAAAGAGGAGACAGCAGCAACTCTTACTCATTTCTTCCTTCTTCCAGTTTTGCTCTTTCTGCCACCTGCAGAAACAGTCTTATTACTTTCATCCTTCAAGTGCTTCCTGATATATTTAACTTTTTTCCTCCTTTCAACTCTGCACCTTGCTTTATATACAATCATCTCAGGAGCTGAGGGAGGAAAAAAAAAGAAAAGAAAACAACCAAGACCCAAGGGCAGAAATTTTCCAGGTCGCCAGGAGACAGATGTTATTTTATGATTCGGTGCTTATTTGTGCTGTTGAGGGCTGGCTTTAGGGACTTGGTGGGAATCCAACACATTTCACCCAGCCAGTTGTGCAGTCTTACTTCTGTTTTTCTTGTTTGTGTGCAACAGTGGGGGCATGACTGCTATATAGATCCTCTAAGGCTAAAAGGTGGCTTTTCGAGCTGCAGTCGCTGCAGAAAGGCTAATATGAAGCATTCCAGACAGGTGATGCCTTTGAGGCACCAGAAGCTTTCCCACACTGCTCCTTATGCATAAGGAGAATGACATTTTCTCCTCCTGCCAGGTCTGGGAGCTGGCAAATGAGCTGCTCTGGCTGTAAGGCTCTTGGGGCTTGACAGAGCCAGGGAGGTATGTAGGAGGGAGAGGGCAGGAGAAAGCCATGGGCTTACTCTTCTTTGTCCTTCACTTTCTGCATCTACTTTTCTCAAAGAGTGGGAATTGCTGGCTTGTTTACTTTCCAGTGGGGAAAGAGCACACGGCTGTGAATGGCAGCTCAAGGGAAGAAGCATCTAACCTGGCCCTCATTGTGAGCTGCTAGGATGCAAAAATCCGTATCAGGAAGGCTCAGGAGAGTCTCCAGTGAGTACGCCAGGTCAAATACAGCCTGTCCTGGAGAGAAGGGAAAGGGAAGACTGGACCTTGGGTCCTTGGGTGAGCTGAGTGTGGGCTCTAAAAGCAAGTTGGAGGGCTTTATTGTGTTATTGCTCCGAGCAGAAGCGATGGGTGCTTGGGAAGTGTTCCTGACCTGGACATCTTAATGCCGATGGGAGGGATGGTGAGTGATCATCCTCTCGCTCATGATGGGCAAACGCTGGCCTGCAGCTGCAGGGTTTGGTGGTGCAGGGCCCTTTCAGAGATGCTGATGCAGAAATGTGCTGCAAGAGGGAGCCTGTGTTTTGTAACGTGGTTTCTAAAGGAGCCTCCATAACACATAGAAACTTTGTCTTTAGACATTTTCTGTGATATTAAGGGACTTACTTATGGGACATACCCTCATGTGTCTGTGCTTTTGAGTTTCTCCGAATAGTTCTTTCACTTGCTTCAATACACAAATGCAGACTTTCCAAATACATGATATATCTGTATATTCCTTTTGCCTTTTTTTAAAAAAAAAATAATCTTTCTACAGTTTTATTGTATTTTATTTTTATTAAAATTATTATCCCTGACCAGAGAGATAGACATGATTACATTTGTTTTCTATTTCTATTCTACAGTTCTTGTTATGACAGCAGTTACTTTCACTTCTGCAATGAAACAAAATACATCTGAGATTACATGTGTGTTTATCAGCCAGAAGGATGAAGGTTCAGGAGCACCAGAGGCATTGGTATCTCCTAAGGTAATCTAACAGAGAACAAGTTGCTTATAAAATATTCCTGTCCATTCCAGAAATACGTTCCCGGAAGCTTACAACATCCTAAACCTTTAGGCTGTGAGGATGTCACAGTCAAAATAACCAGGTTTAGGCCAAATATGATTTCAGAAGTTTAGAGGGAAATACGTAGCACAATTCATACTTTGAAACTATAAATAGTTAAGCACTGCTTTTCTCTAAAACTGTTTTTTAAATGCTGCTTTGATGATGTCTCACATCAGCATGCCTGAATATTACTGGAAATGTGTCAATGTGTAAAGCTATGTGTCTTTAAGGAGATTGACACGGCTGTAACACAAGTTAGTAGCCAGACACAGCCCCAGCTGAACACCTGCCACAGCGTGTGCGTGCCACGGCTGCTGGGACTGATGGGGAAGCTGCACCACCCTCTATTCCCACCACCAAAGCCCATAAACCCCTGCCTGGTCTAAACTTTGACTGAGACGCCAAAGCTGGATAGGGAATCAAATACAAAATTTTTTTCTTCTCTTCTGAGTCCAAGTCTTGTAATGGCAGAGGTGGTGCAACTAAATTATAAAGAAGCTGAGACCTACAATTCAAGTATTTCCTGAGGATTCTTGCTTCAAGACAGTCTTATGAAATCTTTTTCATTCCTGGATGAATGAATCAATCATTCAGATAACAAATGAAGGTATACCAGTCAAAGCTGTGCTGTCCTTGTATCAGACAAAGCAGAATACGGCTATTATCTCTAGGTATTTCTCAGATCAAGGGAAGGGGTAAAGAAGGAGCAAGGAACGAGAAGATACAACTGGACAAGCACAGTGTGGAGCAGAGGACGTAACGAACTCTGTCCTTTCATAAACTTACACTGAACAAATTTCACCCACCAAAGTAAGGGAGACATTTCGGGCTCTTCAGATGGAGCTATGTACTTGCTGCCTTTTGCTACAGCTGAGCCTAAGGACTCATTAATTCATCAGTGGCTTTCAGAATGACTGTGGAATATTCTCTTTCTGTTTGCGATTCTCCTTTAGCTGTATGCAATGGTGAGGAAATGAAAGGTGTGAACGCACCCAGCCCAAGCATTCTCTATCTAGTAAAGCCCCCAAGGAGTTGAGGAGCAGTCCAGCCAGATGCTGCAATGACAAGCAGTGGGATGCTAAAAAAAAACATTTTGACCCTGCCTTTGCCTTGAGGTCACAAACAGAAAGGTTGTATTATAGTTCTCTGTCTTCCTATGGTTCTACATGAAAGGAAACAACAATGAGAGTAAAGAATATGTCACTAAAGGAGATTACCCTGTTTCTGGCTAAAATTGGTCTATGATGTCTGTCTAGAGAACAGAATTAACTAATTCAACAGGAATCCTATAGTGTTACCTCATGCAGTAGAATGAAACATATTCGTGAATAAGTTCAACAGTAGAAATGAAAAAAAACCCAAAAAAACCCCAAACAAAATGAAGGTATGATTAAGGTGTTATTTCAGTATGATTTGTATTCATATTTGGGCATTACTACGCATTATTAATTTATGAAAGCTTTTCCAGAACAGTATCCTTTAATTTTTTTTATGTAAAACAGTAAATAAAGATAATTGCTAATAAATACATAACAATCTGTCCTCCTGCATTGCAGATTTTGGAAGATCTTGGGTGTTACTTGAATTTTCAAGGAACAGAGAACATCTATGAACCAACTAGAAAAGTGGAAGTCAATGTGTTTGAAGATATTGAATTAAGAGTGATAATGAATATTTCAGAGATCATTTCATGCTTTTGGTTCTTTAAAGAGAGCAAAGCTTGTAAACCTTCATTGGATTCGGAAAATCAGTAAGTCGAGGGATGTACTGGATCAAAGAACCTTTGAAAGATCATTTCTTTTAGGATGCAAATGGAATATTTTCTGTGACTGTGTTTGCGTTTGATTTCATGTTATGCATTATCTTTTTAAATTTTCTCATCTTTCTTAACTGTTGTCACCTGGCACTGCTGATTGTCATTTAAACACACACACATATGAATCTTAAAGTAAAGTACAGCTTGAAAGCAGCTCTTTCTTTTATTTTGTATGGATGGCATCATGCATGGGGGTCTTCAGGGACTTTCTGGTATTCATCAGTTTGAGCTTTGCAGTGCTCATGTGAGGCAAATATCCTGATTTTATAGTCAAAGAAACTGAGGCATGTAGAATTATGTGGCTTGTTAGGGTCACACTGCAGATCAGGAAGAGCACCAGCAACAGTACCCTCATTCTCACAGCCAGACCGGGGCTGGAACTTGAGGCTGGAATATTGCCTCCGCTTGCAAAACACGTGGGATGGGACTGTAGGTAAAGCATTTCCCTGTGGACCTCTCCAGCTGTCCTAAGCTGAGGAAGTCCGCTCTTCCCAATGCTTGGTGTTAAGCATGTGCTTGGGTACCTATGTTTCTAAGTTCCTACGTGCTACTTGTGTAGGAATATACAAGATGAAAACACCTTGGATCGAAGGGCGCTATGTAGATAATGAATACTTGTATTTCTGAAATGTTTTTGCAAGAGCTAAAGAGCTGACGAGCTAACATTTTATTATGTCTCCTGTATATCACCTTCTAGATAACAAATACAGCTTTATTTTCTGTTTTATAGATATGTTACGTCTTTGGTTTTTTCCCAAATAAAAGAAACACAAGCTGGAAAATACACCCTCTCGGTCATAAGTAAAACCGGCAATTACACAGTAGTTGTGCCTGTTCTCATCCGAAGTAAGTATATCTCAGATGGAAGCGGTCACTCCATCAATAAGTTCAAGGGCAGAGGCTCAAGTTCAGTCAAAGCAATGAAGCCCTCACGTGCTGCATTTCAAGCATCTTCCTGGATTTGCGTATGACTTGGGGCTGTCTTCAGAGACTGAAGTCAAAACCACAGACAGTGTGGGAGTCAGATTTTGCTAGTCAATAGACCATGCAAATGAACAAATAAAGATGTAAATGTGCAGCAGCCCGCTTCTCCCCTATGAGAGATTCCCCTCTGTGCCAGGAGGGACAAATCGAGGGTGGCCTTTTTGTGCTCTCAGAGCTCGTGGGCTGGATTTGTTTGCTTGCATCTTAACATATTTACTCTCTGTGTTGTCAGCCTGGCTGTTATCTGGACCAGATCAGGACATCCCTTTTATATTCTGGTCTCTGGCACTCCAAAGTCACACCTTGTCCCACTCTGCCCCTTCTCCGCCTGTGCCTGCCGCTGGGTCTCTGCACTTCTCACACAGCTTTTCCTTTCACAATTCCATGGTTAGCAAGAGGCACCACTGAGGGAAGGGGAAAGACAAGGTCCTTTTCTCAGCACCAGCCTTCACTTGGGTTTTGGGTTTTAGGGTAAAAAGCACCAGCACTGCAGCTGCCCAGCACCAGGATGCTGAGAAGTTGAGATTTTAACTGTTGTTAAATGCTCATGACAGAGCCTGAGCGAGGTGTGACTTTTTGAAAGGCTCACAGTGGGAGCAGATTTGATTGAATTTTCTCAACGACCACACAAGAGACATCTCTGGTACAAAGGCAACTGCTGCAACAAAGTTCAAGCTTCTATTTCTAAGTAGGGGTGTCCAAGAACATCTAAAAAAAACCCATCTATATTGACATGGATTTTTTTAACAGAAGAGAAATACTGCAAAGGGCCAAATTTAAGATAAAATTTTAAAATGTGAAAGAAATTTCAAAGAAAAGAAAGCAAAACATCAATCCAAACAGCTGAGACTGGCAAAGTTAGGACTAAACTCTTCTAGGAACAGCTTTAATGACACATGTCGTTACTTGCCTTGTTTTGAATAAACTATGAGTAATTGACATTTTTTATTCATTCTTTACGTATTCTTAAAGTATTTCTTCAGTTCAATTTTTTTCTCTCCCAGGTGTCAGAAGTGTCACCTCCAGTCTCTTCTTGTTTTATTTGAAGGCCTATTTCATGTCTCAATTATCATTTTAGCAGCTTCATTGAGGGGACGGGGTATTAAGTCTTTAAAAATTACCTTCTCTACTATATCAATTAGGCTTTAGAGGTAAAACTTTATTACATATGCAAGCAAGAGTACTTTGAAACGGTATTGATAAAGATCTTTTCCATATCAATCGCTTGGATTGTGTTCTCTTTGCTCCTGCGAATCTAGTATCATAATTACATCTCATAAAGTCCTCCAGGCTAGATGTGAACCCTTCAACTGAGATGTGAATCTCTATAGGTGAAAAAAACCTTCTAGGCGCAGTTTATAAGAGATAAATGAAGAAAGAAAGTAAAAAGCCAGAAGTATTAGTTTCACCTTACCATGTCACCTTGCAGGCAATGGAAGTATGACTCTAAAGAAAATGTCATTCTGTGTGGAAGCTGTAATTTCGTTGTAAGATGACCTAAAACCAGACTCGGTGCTTTTCATTTTGAGCCAAATCTTCCGCAGTTTTAATAAATTAAATTTTTGTGCTTAGTCCAAGTCTGCCCCTGATGGGTTCAGGGGACTGGGAGTTGTCTAGGAACCTTTTCCCTCTGGATTACAGATATAGGATAGAGAAGTCTGTTCGTTATCAGAAGTCATTATCACCCGTTGTTTTTCCACCACTTATCTGATCTGACGGAATAGTATGCAAGGATTCCATTTTGTGTAGAGACTTTGTAGTCTCAACAGATACTCCTCTGAAGGCCACCGGCTTGGGATGTGATTTCGAAAGGAATCTGTGCTCCTGCCCAGTGAAATGAATAGCAACCACAGCAAATTAACAGCTTTCAGTATCAGTCTCAGGATTATCCTCTGGTGTATGGAGGCAGGCCTTTGATACTGGGAGGTGGGGGGAAGCTGTGCATTTAAGCAATCAAGGCTCAAAATCTCCGGAGACCAACCCACAATATCCCTAGGGCAGAATCCTGTTCTTTTCCCGCAGTGTTGCAACCTCCTGAAACAAATCACAGCTCTGTAACTTCATGTACTATGTAACGAGCAGAACACTGTGTCAAAATGATTTCAGCATTCCTAAATGCTTGCATGATTTTTAACAGAGAAACCAGGCAAACCCCGTATCAGGAAAAGGGAAAACTCGGATGCTATCCAGTGCATATCTGAGAGTTACCCCCAGCCCTCTGTGGAGTGGATATTTTGCAAAACACCTGAAAAGAGGTATGGTGTAAGTTTATATGCATGTTGAATCTCTAGAGTGAATGTTTACCATCTGAAGAAGAAGAAAGGGGAGGCTTTGTACTGCTTAGCTTGCCTGCCAAGCTGGGAGATAACTGAAGAAGAGCATTTGGGTCAGAATTTCTGGAGACAGGCTCTGCCAGGTTGCACGCTCACGTGCTGGTTGAAAACCTGTGTCTGCATGATCCACTTCTGCAGTGCTGCAGCACGTTTTTCTTATAAATTTTGGCCGTTCTGCTCTTCTGGAAACTTTCAGATCTTGGCTTGGAAAAAGTTATTCCAGATTCTAGTATTTTGATGTCACTGGAGCAAATCAAAAGTATCTCTCATTTCACATTTTTTTTGACATGTGAATGCATTACAGCTGTGAAGATGTTACAAGGAATCATAGGTTTCCAAGCTAAATTTTTTTTTCCATTCTATTAATATATAAAATTGACTCTATTAACAGCATGAATAATGCCTTTCTCTGCAGTGCGGCGGTTCGGGATTTGGGTCTTATAATGGCCTCTGGGTTTGCATCAGCTCCCATCAACAGGAATTCAGAGATGTGGTGTGAAAGCTCAACCTCTATGATTTTACTCTTGTTCAGGTTTTAGTCACAGTATTACCTGTCTATGAGCCAGTTTGAGTATATTCAGGTCATTTCAGCACATGCCTAAGCTGTGACATTTATATTTTCTTATCTTTATCTTTCCTAGTTCCTTTTTATTCAGCTACGTAAGATCCATTTTTCCCACTATTGTTTGTATATTCTCATGGTTTGGAGATTTATCAGGTTTGCTTGAGGTTAACCAAATGAGTCAATTAATAATCATGCTTGTAATTGCAGTTGCCTTGACAAAATGCATGAAGAAACTGGGGAAATAAGCGGCATACAGAAGGCACAACATGAATTATTTCAAACTTACATATGGTGCTGTGCAGTTAATGACCTGGGCAGAGAATGCACCAGCCTCTTTACAATAGGTAACTTCCCTCTAAGGTTGCTTACACGTGAGCTGGATCCTGCTGCTGAACTTAGTTGCACTACTCATCTGAGTACAATTTCTGCGCTAAGCTACTTGTTTGTAATCACTGGAACAAATCTTACAGTGAATATGCTTGCTCTGTCTCACGTTTAAACCCTAAATTCTAACGGCTATTTGTGGTCTCTGTAAAAAACGTCTTGCCCTTCTACATTTGCTAAACATCTATCAACTTTTTCTTTATGCTTTTAGGACTGTGTTGCAGGGATACACTCTTCAAAGTGTTCTCAAGTATGCACATTTATAAATAATCATAAATTAATATGTAAATTCAGGTTTGTTTATCTGTTTTTTTAAATAAACCTGAGCTGAGCTAAGCTCTGTGCTGAACTACACCCTATAGATACCTTGTAAATTATGACGAAATTTGTTTTGAGACATCTAAATCCATGAAATTTACCAATTTCATGATAATGAGTAATTTTTCCAAATTCTAATTATCATTACAGTGTAATAATGGATCTCTATACAGTGGTAGAAGAAGGAATGTTGATCTAACAGCATTTTTCCATGCAAAGTTGTTTTAGTGACTATGTTTTGATTTCGTAGATTTAAATGAAAGAAAATCATCAACACCTTTACCTGAATTATTTCTTAAAGTCGGGGAACCATTGCTGATAAGATGCAGAGCTGTTTATCATAACTATAAATTTGGAATAAAATTATCTTTTGAAAATAAAGAAATTGAGCAGGTAAGAAGACAGGGCGTATTTTAAAACAGTTAATATTGGGCACTATCAACTAATTAAATGCGAGTCTCTGTTGAAAATTAGGACCGCCGGTTTGAAGGATTAGAATATCAAACAGATCACTCGGCAATTCGGATCCAGTATGCGTTTGCTTCAGCAGCAGGAAGACGTGATAGTGGACATTATACCTGTTCTTCTACCGTTCATCCGAATCAAACCGCTTTGGTTACAGTTTTAGGTAATTCCAACCCCCGGTGTTAATTTTGTCCCTCAGTTGGTTGTTTTGCTTTGTTTTCCATGTGGCAGTTCTTTGCTTGCATCTATGCAGTGTATGTTTATAGTTTCTTTTCTAAGGAAAAAGTCTTTTTGCACTTACTGGCAGACCAGAAGAGCCAAGAGACTAATCTGAACTGAGGCATTCTGGTACCTGAAGACAATCAATCTTTTTTCAATATTGCTTTTCACATAATTTCCATTAAAAGACAGTGCTTTTACAAGTGAAATGAAATGGTGCCGTTTAGACTAATCTAGTCTACGTGATTGTTTCAATGATTAGCTCTAGAAACACTGGCTGGGATTCATCTCATGTTATTGTAGGTGACTCTCAGCCAGCGTGATGCATAGTGGCTTTTTGTAGGGACTTAAATCTGTAGGACTCCCAGGGGGCTGTGCCTTGGGCTTTCTGGGCATGGGGGAGTAGTGTAGTTGTATAGGCCTTCTCTGTGCCACCAACTCAGATGCAGGCAGCTGCAGAGCAGATACAAGCAACTAGATATAAAGCCCTGCAGAGAACACCATTTCTGGAGCTGCCAGATGGAGCATGCCATGAAATGCATGGCCTGCCCCACGTGTTCAGCTATTCATGCTCTGTGTATTAGTTTGGCCGTAGTCTGGAACGACCAGTGAGTGGTCTCAACTAACGTGAGACAGAAATGTCCTGCTGTGACTCCAGTACGGGTTTTGAAAAGCTGCAGCCACGGCCTTAGCCTCCTCCTCACCACTTGCTCCCACTGCCATCTCCCTTCACTCATGTACGGCACATCCACCCCACCTTTTCTCCACCATTGGAGCAAGGAACGTAAGGCAGAGGTTCCCGTGGCCCCTGCTCTGCTGTTCTGTATAGTCCCTTCAGGTGCTCCTTGCACTTACACAGAAAAAAGCAGATAGAAAATCTGTGCAGGCCTGACCTGGGTCCGCCAGGAAGGAATCGATGTGGTTCCACCAGGAGGTTCATGGTGGTGGGCTCTCCCACTCAAAACCCAGAACAAACGAGAAACGATCGTTTCCTCTTATGGCAAGGGAGTGACTGACAAGTGGCCGTTTGAGTTTGCCGGATTTTTTATGGGAAAGTAAATCCAGGGAAGAATTTTAGCTCCAAAACCTGTGGAACTGGTAGCAAACAAGAAATTCAAACTTTTGTGTTAATGGAGAATGTAAGCCCAGTGAGATGATGAAAAGCGAGTGCTAACAGAGCAAACTGCCATGCAGACGTGCTGCTGCAGCTGTGCTGGATCTGAAGAAAAACCTGAAACTAGAGAAACAACCGCTCCAGCATTATTGCTTGTTCTGTGTGTCTGCTGCTTTCCAGGCACTGAAGTGAACCATCCTCCTAAGACCAAGCTACACAAGGCCTGAAAATTTAAAAAAGCAAATCGTACCAAAGGAAACTTTATTCTATTGAAGCAACACGTTGATTTAAAAGCCAGCGGTGCTAAAGTTAGCCCAGAACAGCCTCAACTGCAAACCTTGTTTCTCAGATGGAAACAGTACACAAATGGGCATAAGCGTGGAAATAAAGCATAAAAAGGAAAGTTGTAGTTAGGACTGTGCTGCTGGAGTAGGCACTGGGAGTAGTTTTCTGACTGGTGTGCCTGGAGGTGGAGTTTGTAGCCCTGAAAACAAGGCTCTGAAGCACTCACCACACATTTGACCTTAGATGTTGTTGCTCTCAGAGTTTACAACATCTAGGCTAGGAATGGTAAGGAGTGAGAATACTTACCCCACTCTCTTCAGAAATGACTTTCCCAGTGAAATATCCTCTTTTCAGCTTCTGCCTACCACTGAGCAGGAAATTCTGTCATCATTTACAATAATCGAGTATGATACCTGCGCATTTTTTCTACACATATCTTCTTAGTAAACAGGAAGGTGGGGGCGTAGTACAGAGGTAGGGCAAGATCCTCTTCTGTCTCAGTACTGGTTCCCAGTTCAGAAATAGTGGCTGCTTGGATCCATAAAAAATCAGGTGTGAGTGTGTCACATTAACAGGGGATATTTGAGTCACTGCCCCTGGAAAGCTGTGTTTCTGAGTGCAGTCTTATTTGACTGGAGTACACCAAGTTACGATGACTGTCTGTGCCCTCCTTAATACCCCTCATGGCAACAGAAATTCTGAGGGCTCATGGGCTTTGCTGATGAAAAAATCTGTTTACTTACATGGTGGATTGAAGTGGGGGCATGTTGTCGTACCTAGCTAACAGATGTGCTTCTCTCTCCCTATACAGGGACATCTTGTCCTTCTGATCCACCCCAGCTTTTAGCCTAATGTATTAATGACAATCATCGTTGGTGTGAATTTGTGGTAGCGTCCCAGGTTCAATTTCAGCGGTGATACAGATTGCACTCAGTTGTCCATGTCATAGGGTAGCAGTTTCTGAAATTATCGGTGTCCTACCTTTAAACCATCACTATGCACAAGTCAGCACCCATAGCTATACTAGGAATGAACATGATGTAACTTAACGGAGAGAAAACTGATTTAGTTGGCACACACTGCATTGCCTGTGGAGCCTGTCTAGCATAACTACATTGGTGGGTAGTCTTTTATCTCTAGTAATGCCTTGCAGCCAGACAGCTCTGGTTTACTCTTTGCTAATTGACACTTCACCAACTTACCCCATCCTGCGTAGCTGGTCAGGTCAGGCAGGATGGTTAGGCCACTTTAAACCACAACAGAGGTCATGCCAACAACTGCAGCTGCAAGGCTCTTTATTTCTGCAGTTCTGACGCTTCATTTCCACCAGTGTTGACTAAAGAATTTTGAGCACTCCACAATCGTGATTCAGGAATATGCAAGCTATTTTGCAACACATGTTAGGTTTAAAGCAACAAATAAATAAATACAGTAAATACAGAGACATTAAATCTATTATTCCAGTCTCAAGAATTTAGTCTTACCTGTCATTACTGAATAATCACGATCACGGTTTCTCTGGCAGGAATACACTTAAACCTGCTAAAGAATGATAAGCCAAGCAATAATGTGCTATTTTCTTTCTCCTTCAAGAAAGAAGCTACTTTTTTTGAGTCCTTTTCCAGAGAAAAGGCATATGCTGCGTCAAGGTCCCTCTGTGCACTTCTGCCTGGAAGGATGAGGTCCAAAAGATCATTTAAAAAATAAAGGCCCAATTTTTATAAAACCAATAAGCTTTTAATATCAAGAAGTAGGAGAACAATCATGAAAGGAATTGCTTCTTGTTTTAAAGGACTGAAATTTTTGTGGTTTATATGGGAATTTCCAGATAGTATTTTTAAAATCAGTAAGCTAGACAGAGATGAAACATGCCAAGCAGAATATAGGGTTACAATCGGAAGAAAAACACTCAAAAGGAAAAACCCAGTCCAGCAATGTTTCTGCAGTGCAGTTTTTCACCATGTGGCTGATGAAACGCTAGCACAAGTTTCCCAGAGGTTGTAGAGTTTACTTCACTGGAGATACCCGAACACAACTAGACATGGCTCTGAGCAACCTCATCTAGTTGGACTGCAGGAGCTGGACTAGACATCTCCAGAGACCTCTTCCAATGTATACGATTCCGTGATTTTTACAGAGCTGATCCTCACCCACGGGTGCCGCGTCCCACATGTGTCTGCTGTTTAGCCTCTTTGGGTAGGGTTCATCTCACTTCATGAGACATCTAGCCTCAGCGATGACTTTGGTTCCTTCAGCAGTCATTGTCAAGAAGCAGGTATTTCCAGAAGCAGTTCAGTGCATATTTGTTACCTTCTGTTTTATAATGGGATGCATCTGGACATGCCTATCTCATCTCACTACATGTATCAGAGGTCTAAACAAGTAGCTTAGGTGGGTCACTGAACTTCAAACAACTCCATTAGGTGAAACTAACCCCACCCTAGCAGGGCAAGTACCAGCAGCTCATGGTTCACACACATCTTCAAAATACTTTTTCATGTTGCTGTTGTCTTGCATCAAATACATCTGATTTAGATGGAGAAATAAAGGAGCAGATACAAGACTCATTTGCAAAATCTTCTGCTCATTTCAGGGAAGGAGAAACAACTAGTGTCAACATCTCATTGTGCTGGTGGTGCCACCAGGTTTTGTCCTCTGTTAGAGGAAAGCCAGGAGATTCAGCTGTTAACACCCGGAACACACACCTAAAACCAAATAAATAATGGCATTGTTGGCTCTGTGGCTCTGTAGGGCAGCTGGGGGAGAAATGTCAAACCATTTTGGAAGGGGCTCTGGTCTGACCAAATACGCATCTTTAGCACGCTCAGATCATTTGTCTGCAGCTGAACACAGTGACATCATTTCAATACTATTTTGAAGTGTTATCTTATTTTGATTAACAGGATGCCGTTTGTGATGTAACCCGGTGCCATTTTTTGCTTGTGATAACCAAAACGAATAACATACAGATGTGAAAATTCCTTCATTAAGCAGACCAACCTTTATAATAAATCTTTTTTTTTTTTCAGAAAAGGGATTTATAAATATAACCGACTCTAAAGAAAATTTTGAAATTGGTGAGGAAGAGTTTTGCTTCAAAGTTAACTTTACAGCATATCCACCAGTGAGATGCATGTGGCTATTTTCAGAAAAAATATTTCCATGTAAACAAAGTTACAGTGTGGATGGACGCAGGTACTCGAATAGTTTGGAATAATTTGGTATAATAATGTTTCCTCTTTATTTCTCATCCAGACTGCTTACTGTCCATGTTTTGTACTCTCTTTGTGTTTTTGAAATGCGGACGGGCCACGTGATGAAACCATGTTAACAAAAGGCACTCAAACATTCTTTGGTTTTCAACAGCAATTCATATAGATAACTTCTAGAATCACTTTATTCTCCATATTGTAATAAATCCCTTGGTAAGTTATGCATTTAGCAACCCTTTAGTTTGCTTGTGTTTTGCCATTCCCTTTCTGATACAATTTCTCAGTTACAGATCTGTTGCAGTTTTCATACTGGATCACAAGATTTACATGTTCTCCTTTTTTCATCCCGTTCTTGAAGATGTTCCCAGTGTCTTTCAAATCCAGGGCCCTGTAGTTTCCTAGGCCGCCATTGGATCTGTTCAGCTCTGCCTGTGCCACAGAAACGTACCGTTCTGCTCATTACCCAGGTCATGTATTCTTCCACTGCTGCAGAACATGTTTTGAATAAACTGTTAGTTATCTACCTTTTCTGTTATTTCCTACAATGAAGTTCTGGCATGAATCCTGTTTAAGGCTAATGTTTTCTCCATTCCGTAGGCTTTCTAATTTCTTGATAACATTATCTAATTTCCTTCAGAGTTTCTTTCAGAGTAGTTCCATGGCTTTCAAGGTAACAGCTCTTTTTCACCTCAATGAAAATAAAGCCAAGCTACTTTTACTTTTAAAGTTTTAACTTTAAAACCAAGGAAGACCTAGGTAGGAGTTAATATGCTGCACTGATTTCTTCTCATACTCTTAAAACCTCTCTTAGCATCTGCATAAAACTGTGGCACGGCCTTGATTACACTTTGTATTATTTCTTTCCTTAGTATTTTGGTACACTCAATTTTATAGGCTAGCATGTCAAGTCATCTGTGCAACAGACTGGCCTTTTCATCGGCATCAGACAGTGTATTGGAGTCAGACCTTCACAACGTTCAGAGACAGCTCAGTTCAGATTAGTAAATTGTCATCTCCTGGCAATGGCCACAGGAACTCTGTCCCTACTGATAAAGTGAGGGCTGTCAGCAAACTTTGATAGCGTTGGGTGGGTGTTGGTGACTAATCTGCAATAGCTGACATGGGCTAGGCAGATCTGTTCTTTGTGCTCAAGACTGATTTTGGAAGTGAAGTCTCAGGGGATACACATTAGCATTTGCTCATCCTTGTCCAGTACGTACCTCCCTCCATCTAATAAAGCAGAGTTGATTTGCTTCGCAGCTGGTATGGAACTCTTCTTTCTGCTTGTAAGAGCAGAAGTCAGTTTTGCTTGGATGATTGACAGCTGGTGTAAATTCAATCCAGATAAGAAGAAGGTGCTACGGACTGGGCCAACAATAACAATTTTGAGAACTCTTGAAATAGCTTAGGTAACCCTCATTAATCGGTAAGGTGCAGCTGCTGGTGGCCTGGGATTTATGAGTCACTTCAGATAGATAGCCTTTGTAGAGCAGAAATGGTGATTGCTGAGTGCTGATCACAACCACAGGTCGAACGGGGAAAAGTCTAGCTTGTGTCTCTGGGGCGGCACATCCCGAGCTAACTCAGCCACAGCAACCCCTGTGCCAGCCATGGCCATGCGATGGCCGTGCCTCACTGCCCGAAGCATCGCTGGAGCTTGGTCTGGATGTTGCTTCAAACAGATAACTCCGCCATCCATCTGACTGAGCTGTTGATTAACTACTTTTTTTTTTAATGTTCTTTTAGGTAGTTACAATTTGCATGTATTTATCATTCTGTTTATTTTATGAAAATACATATTTGAGGGGAAAATGCATGAATGTATTACCTGACAAGTACATCCTTCTGTACAAACATCCTCCACAACTGTCCAGTTTTGGCTGAATACTAGCATTGGATAGACACTTCTCACCTGAAAGAAAAGAGTAGGGGTAGGTATTTCATTCAGTTTGAAGTCCCCAGAAGCAGCAAGGGGTAGGGAGTTCACGAGATTCTGCCTACAAGCTGTAGCACCACAGATTTCAGTGTGATTTTAAAGCAGAAGGTTTCTCAAAACAAAACTAAAAAGGTCATCACATACTTTAATGTATTGTGAGCGTAACTTTGTGTATTTTAGTTGACTTCTGTGTAATCCCCTCTCAAAACACTTCTACTTTATTCCTTTCATATCCTTTTTCATTTCCTATTTTTCTTTTTTTTGTTTCTGCCATTTCCTTATCAAATTGTTCCTCCTGATTATAGATCATATTAAATCGTATTAATTAAACCTGTCCCCTTCTTTAACTTTTAATTTCAAGTCCCAAGGATTCATCTCTCCTGTCAGTGCCCTTACATGTTCTGAGTAAGATTCCTTTCAGCAAGATTTCAGAGATTCCTTCAGAATTTCCATTTTCTGTTTGCTTTTGTTGTCCGTTTTAGCACATTGCTGATTTTCACTTCCCTCCTAACAGCAAATGAGTTTTCATACACAGAATGAGCTCTGTTAAATTTGTAATATTTATCTCACATCCCCTTATATGTTCAGGTATCAAAGACACTCTTTTTAAATGGCTTTCTCATTATATCATTAAAATGTAATCCTTCAGACCTAGGATTTCAAAAGCAACAAATGATTTGTGGTTTCTCCTGCCTTCAGTATCCATTTTGAGTTATCTTAAAAGAGGTCTGATTTTAAAAAGTCCCTGAGTTCAGGGACATCCATAAGGCCATTTCAGATGAATACATTCAAAAGTCAATAACTATAGGGAGGTGTTGCCTTAGTCAGAAGGCAAAATTACCAGCGGCTTCAATGTGAGTTTTCCTGTAAGGAAAATACATTTTTCTTAGAGGAAAAGAAAAATATATCTGTAAGTTAATATATTCCCTTCTTCCCACCTCTTCCCATGTCGCATAAACCAGTGATTCAACAGGTCAGTCGTGCAGGAATCTTGAAGTCTCTGCAGTCTTCTGTTGTTAGCTCCTGCCCAAGGACTTGTTAGAGCTCTCTCTCTCCATTTCCATCATCGCAAGCCATTTCCTGCATGGTCTGGGTCTTACTTTGCTGCCATCCATTGAGCCAAAGGCCATAGGCATTTGTAGAAGGCTGCCGTTCCTCCTGCAGAAATATCTTGATGGTTGGTGCTTTGTCTCATTGACATTGAACTTCTGATGATGATCTGATTTCTGAGTTTCCGTCAGATCTTTCAATTCAGGCAGGTTTATCTTGTATGATCCTACCGTCTCATTGTTATTTCCTAATGCTCTGTCACACCAACTAGAAACTTCCATCAAAATCCTTTGGAGAGTAAAGAGTTTGATCCTTTGTTGGTCTTAGCGTCTGTGCCAGGATGTGTTATATCCCCTGTCTTCCCATGGATTGGTAACAAAACCACAGCCTGACAGCCCAGATGCTCTCCAGGAACAATGAGGAAAATTGCAGAATGAAATCAATACTGCAGGAAAAAAAAAATCCGCTTATCAAAAACGAGGGTAACAGAGCCCTGGAACAGGCTGCCCAGGGAGGTTGTGGAGTCTCCTTCTCTGGAGATATTCAAAACCCGTCTGGACGCGTTCCTGTGCAACCTGCTCTAGGCTAACGTGCTTTAGCAGGGGGGTTGGACTAGATGATCTCTAGAGGTCCCTTCCAACCCCTACCATTCTATGATTCTATGAAAACAGTTACATTCTGGGGTTCATATTCTCTAATGAAAAATTGTTTATTCTGGGTTCCTTATTAGAAGATGTTGAATTGTTTGAGACGTATATATGAGCCTTGACTACATTTAAAAGCTTTTCCAAGTTGGTCTTTTGTCCTTTCTCTGTCTTTTCTTTGCTCCACAGCATTTCATCAAAGTTCTGCAACCATCAGCACCAATCTGGGATATATGTATTTTATGCTGAAAATGATGATATGGTCAGGACAAAAAAATTCACTCTGTATGTGAGAAGTAAGTGAGAAAACAATCCCTGTGAAGATTTGACAATGTCTGGGATTTTGCCACTGATAGAAACGGAGCTGATATGTTGTTTTTCCCTTGGTATTCCTCATTTCATTGACACAGATTTATTCTTAAAAATGGAGGAGCGCAAGGCAAAAATGTGCAGCACACTGCGCTGCACTACTGAAATCCAGGTGCTGGGTCAGAGAAGGATGCCAGCTGCTTGTGGGTCATATTTCTTGCATTGGTCAGGCACGGAGAACAGGAAGGAGGAAGATATTAATTTTCTTCTCTTCCCTTTAGTCCACCATAAACAGAGAGGACAGAATAGGAGAAATTAGTCATATACTGAGAAAATTAACACTTCTTAAGAAAACCACAAAACCTAGGAGCTCTGTAAAATACAATGACTCTATTCTAACTCTGCAGGGCCAGAGTATATGTGACTGCTGTAGAGACCACGAGATGCCCAGTGAGAGGAAACACTTACCCTCATTAGCCGTTAGCTTTCTGTGCTGTGTTTATGTCGTTGTTTTCCTAATGGCATTTGTGAGTTAATGCAGTTAGCCTGGAGACCCTTTGGTGTGTGACACACCGTAGGGCTGTACTGCCTCCTACGCCCCTGCGCAGGATCCCCACACACACACAGTCTTGCTGGTGCTCTCGGTTATCTCAGTTCTGCCACGTGACTGCAGCCTCTCACCCTTGCTCTGGGTTAGGAATCATTATTTATTATATATTATTTATACAGGGATCCTCTGTGCACATTTTGTACAAGCCAGACACCCAGAACTGGAGTGTCAGTGGAGTCCTAGGGCTTGCCCTGAGTCAGAAAAGCAGAAGCTGAGACTTCTAATTTTGGCTCTGCCACTATTTTGGTCTGGTTGTGCCCGTACAGAGAAGTGGCTGATCCTCTTGCCTTGCCCACAGTGCCATCTCACAGAACTGAGGCACCGGGGCTGGAGGAAGGAGGAAGACTGAGGGCTGCACCCAGCTCTCGCAGTGACATGCATGTGGGTTATTTTGAAAACACAGAAGGAGATCTTGGTCTTGCCAGATGTAGCACTGCCACATAAATGTAAAGGTTTTGGTCACTGAATTGCTGGCAAAAATTGTCTTGTGTTATCTTTTTACAGAAAAGCCTGAAGTAACGATGCAGTTGTTGTTCAAGCAGATCTCCTGTGTTGCTGACAGTTACCCTGCCGCAAGCTGGGTTTGGAGGAACTGTCCTGAACAGAACCCATCCAAGTAAATAATTTTCTCTCTTTTCGATTCATTGCAAAGACCATAGCTGAGCTATCCTTGGTTAAATGAAGACTGGCCTGTAAGAAACTAGGCGTAAAATGCACCCTCGATCATTTGTACAAGGAGACATGGTGGCCCACTCCAAGAGAACCAGATCACCATGACTAAAGAAAGTTTTCAATTTTTTTATTTGCATCAAATGAAGTCTATAAAGATCTGTATCTCAGGCTCTTTACACTGAAATAAACCCCACTGGGTTTATATCAACAATTTGGTGGTTACAAAGTCAAATCTAAGTTTTTCTCTTGGCCTGTCAAACTTAGAGGGCATTCGGGGAATGCATTGGTTAATATGGGCTTGATGAATTGGTTAAGCTTTGGTTAATACAGCCGTTACGGTGACCTGTTACCAAAGCCAGTAAAGTCAGTGAGAGTGTTTCCAGTAAAGTTAGTGAGAATTTTCCCATTTCCTCTATTTATTTCGGGCAATGAGTCAGGCCCTAAAATTTCAAAAGCTGCTGAAACAGCTTTCAGCGGTTTTATTTTAGATATGCCAAAACCCTAATAATCCCACAGTGCAGAAGAATATCATTATCTCTTTCTACATATCAAGTCTTAAATAAGTCATTAATACAGGTGGATGCTCTCGATCTCAAATGAGAAACTTTGTGGTTGAAATCACATACCTTCAGGCAAAGGAGTTAGAACTTCTACTGTGGGTTCGTTTTGTAATTATTGTTTTAGTAGCAGCTCATTTTAAGCTGCTCAGTGGTTTGAGTGTTTGAGGTAAAGTGGGAATAGATGCAGTATGGGTGGGTCGTGTCAGCTGTGAAATTGGTGGAGATGCCGAAGGTCAGTGGGGCACAGGTGCCCTGCCAGGGCAGTGGTAGGAGGTACGGAGCCCAGTTTGCCTCCTGATGACTCTACCATCTCCACCACCAAAAAATGAGACTGACAACTGCTCTGAAACCTCACTCTAACAGTGACAGATAAAAACCAAGCCCATCTATCCCTCCCTCCCTTCCAACACAGACATAGGACATGTTTTGAAACATCCCACCTTCTCCCTTGGAAAATGCCACTGTGAGTCAAAAATCAGAACTGGTCTCCTTTCTTTTTCAGCTGTACGGAAGAAATCACCGAGGGGATTCAGAACTTCTCACCAGAGAGGAGATCCCTGGGGTCATGGATTTCAAGCAGTACTTTAGATGTAAAGGAGACAACCACCACCTTCTCCATTGAGTGCTGTGCAAACAATTCTGCTGGTTCAGCCTGCGAAAAGAGTTTCATTAACCTGTCAGGTAGCCTAAGCCAGTGCTTTAGCACAGTTTTTCTCAATTAAAGCTAGCATGGTAGAACTTAGAGTATTTTTTATCTGACTAAATGGCTGACCGCGCAATGGAATTGCAGGTAAAATACGAGCTCTGTGTGTATACAGCATAGGAAATGGTGAGTGAATGGGAGACACACGTCTCTTCTCTGGTCCTAAAGCAGGGGCTTCTTGCATTAAAATGAGCAGAAATTTCACATGAGTAGGGGTGAAGAATGGAGCCATGGCAATGTTGGGTTCTACCTTTTTATTTCCTTTTAGTAATCTCTACCTGAAACCTGAAGACATCAACTTTGGGAATAGCTGAATCCAATTTAGTAGCTGGTGGCAACTGCTGGCTCTTGTTCCTCTCCTGGATGTCACTGTGGTGCTGCCAGACATGCCCATGGAGCTCTCCTCACAGCATGGAGGTTATTGCATGCCTGAGCAAAAACATGACTGAGCCAACAGACCCCCTCAAGAGTCAGTCCCTGTCTGAGAAGCAGGAACCAGTACCCCGAGAGAGGTGTTCTTAAACTGCTGTAGGCAGGTGGCAGGAGGCTAAACGCTGGGTTGGGAACCACTGTACAGTCTCTTGTCTTGTAGGGGACGTGAGAGATTCTTTCCTTGTTGAACAAGAAAATCAATATGATTATTTGCCCATACACTTTATACTTGTAACACCATATACACCCCATAGGGTAAAAAATTTCAGTTACAGGGAACATGCTGTGGCACTTGGGAAGTGTTTTGAAGCATCCAGATATTTGCAGTAGAGAGATTTCCTTTGTCATGGATAAACAAGCTGTTTGGTGCTTTTGACTATAGCTGGCAGAAGCTGTGACCACTGATAGAGTTTGAGCATTTATGTTGAAATTACAATAGAAAGTAAGCATAATATTTACGCTCTTAGAAACTACCAGAATATGAAGACATCTCATGTAACAATTACGTACCCACTGATGCCTTATCGTATGGCCTTGACTTGTTGAGAGAGTTCCTGGCAGTGCAGCAGAGCAGTGCTCCGAGCAGGCTGTGTACAGCCCATCCACTCCGAGCAGGTTTCGTACAGTCCATCTGCTGATAACTGGTACTTCAGTACCTAACATGCATTGCTTGGGGAAAGGCACAGGATGAGAGGAGGGAGACGTGATGAGAAGAGGAATTGCTTGTTCCTGTTTATGCTCACCATGGCCAATGCATGGATCACACCAGCACCTCCGCGCACTTAGATTTATTAAACGGTGTAGCATTTTTTTGAAATGAAAACAGACGTCAGAATTACCAGCGCCTAACTCCTCCTGCCCGGCTCCTTGCTTTGCACATGGCTCCATCTCATTCCTCGTGCAGATGAGACTCAGTCGTGCAGGGCCTGCAAACTGGCAGAACTGGCCAAGCCACCGCGGTTTCTCCTTGCATCTTTAGCTGTACATCCAAGCTCTGATTCAGAGGGTAGTAATATGTATCTCTTCAAGTTGCAGGAGCTGTTTCTTCCCCCCTGGACAACGGTGCATCCTACGTCTGTGCTGGATTTTTCCTCCTATTGATCACTTTTTTGTTTGTGTTTGTTTTTCATAAATACAAAAAGGTAAAAGCAAACATAAATACCTGCCCCTTCTCCTGTTTTTCCTACCAGGCTGTTTCTTCTTCTTTAAGATTTATTCCACTTTTTTTTTTCTTCCAAAGCAATTTAGATATGAAAGCCAGTTGCAAATGATACAGATGATAGGCCCATCAGATAACGAATACATCTACATTGACTTCAGGGAATTCGAATATGATCTCAAATGGGAATTTCCCAGGGAAAATCTGGAATTTGGTGAGCAGTCCACAAGGCAAATCACTGTGCTGGAGTAGTAGCCTGTGCTGTACCAAGTGCAAATAATATTGGCATATTGTGTCTTGTAGGACAAGTCCTTGGTTCGGGGGCTTTTGGGAAAGTGGTGAATGCAACAGCGTATGGAATTAGCAATGCAGGAGATTCAGTCCAGGTTGCAGTCAAAATGCTAAAAGGTATGATAAACGCTGGGTGCCTTTTGCAAGCAGCAATGTATTCTGGCAGCTCCAAAGCAGAAGCAGTGTTGGAAGAAATCTCTTTATATACAGACTTTTAGCAGCTACACCTCACAAATTCTTGGTTTCAAAATCCTTTCAAAATGCTTCCAAAATCCTATTTCAGTTTGGAAAGGTATTGCTGAAGTGCCTTCTGCCTGCAGCATGTGGCATTCTGTCCTAGACCCCATAGATCTCTGTGGTGTGGAAGGATGGAGCTGCTATGCTCTAAAGGGGTTCAATGCAAATTCATAGTGCAGATTATCCTGCTGCGCACATTGGTGACTCTGTGGACTTTGGAGTGAGGTCCCTTTTTCTTGTAGTGCTGCCTAACTGTTACACTGCTCTTGCCTCCTGCATCTGAGCTAGCTTGTTTACAAAACTTTCAGTGCATCTTCCTGTAGTCTTTTCTGCTTGATGACACAAAGCAATTTATTTCTATTCCTCCTTATGGGTCAGTCTTCTTAAACCTCTAATCCTCCTTGCTGCTTTGCTCTGGCCTCTCTCCAAACTGTCTTGACCCCTCATAAAAGCAACATCCAGGAGCAGACCTCCCTGGCAGCAAGCGGAGAAGGACAACTGCCTCACTGTGCCCCAAGTACAACCCTGTGGATACAGAATGGGATGAGCTTCACAGCAGCAGCAGCACCCTGCTCACCTGTGTGCCCACACAGTCCCTTCCTGCCCACACTGTCGTCCACCTCTTCATCTCCTACTTGCACATGTGCGTCAGCTTTGTGCTTCCGTGATCCACTTCTTTGTGGTTGTCTGTATAGAAGTTCATCTTGATCATTGTGGTTCATCTCCCCATTTCGCTGAGATCATGAGAACCAAATGCTTGCTGATAACTGAATGCTTGCTGTAACTGAAACACACGGTGGCCACCTTAGCTATTGGATTGCAACTAGTCGCGTGCCATATGGCTGTTAAGACAGTTTTTTCTCTTAGCATTTCTCTCCAACAGGGTTCACTGCCATTTTTTCTGTGTTTATGAACACTTTAATACACTGCTGTCATTCCTTGCCAGCCCAAGAATGACAAATATTAACATTTTATTACTGCTTTCCCAAGCATTCAAATGATCCACACTCACGCAGGCATTTATTTTCCACCTTTGGCTGTCTTTTCATGCTGTACACCAATTTTTTAGGATGTTCCCAAATGTACTGTCAGTTCAATTAATTTGAAATGAAGACTTGCATGTGACAAAGCATCACAACCATTTGTATTTTTATTTCTTTGCTGGAGATTTCCAAATCTGTATTATTACTTTTACAGAAAAACCTGATGCTTCAGAAAAAGATGCTCTAATGTCCGAGCTGAAAATGATGACTCACATTGGAAGCCATGAAAATATTGTGAACTTACTAGGAGCTTGTACTGTGTCAGGTAACTTGCAGTTGTGGAAAGGTACCAATTAAAACCTCCAGACTAACTAGGACTCCTGAACAGAAAAGGAGTATCAAGAATTGATCACTGAAAGCAGTATTAAAAACATCCAAGCCATAATTAATCACCTATTCCTCAGGCTGCTGTTGCTCTCTTCACCCCTGAATTCTGCCTTTGCCCAAGCAATTTTGCTGTTCTGTACTGGCCCAAAATAAGATGAAGATTAAATGAAAGCAGAGTTAAGGCCATGCATGTGTACAGAAATGAGTCCTTTCTAATTCTACTTTCATGAAGTGATACAACAGCCCTTCTATAGAAGAGGTTTTCATGTTGCAGTGGTGATAGATCAGATATCTGCGCTGACACAGGCCAGTTTATTAAGGTAAAAGGAAAAAATTACCTGGTATAAGATACTTTTGTATCCCTATAATTATGTTCACATTAAAAATTGATTTTTTTTTCTAAATCATGTTGCTTACCAAAACAGTGAAGTTGTAGAAAGAAATGGTAATATTATCTAAGGCCAGACAGGAAAGAAAATAAACTGAAAAAGAGCAGAGGGAGGGGGGAGAAAGAAGAGAGAAATTTCTCATGAAAAGAGAGACAAGGTGGAAAGAACTAAGCAAAGATGGGCTAAGATGAAAATGGCAAGATATTATCACTAATTAATCAGTGTGTGACTTGTGATATCATTGAGGCAACTTACACGGATATTCCTGTCCGAAGAACTCCCTTTCTGGCCAGAGCAAGGGCGAGTGGAGAGAGACTCAAGAACAGATCACCTCAGGTGAAAAGGCAGGGGTTCACCCAGTATTTGCCCACATCATCAAATGTAACACCTGCCTCTGGAAAACTTGACGGATTTCCTGCCATGGATATTTATTAAGTCAGAAAGATCAAAGATAACAGTTAACTCTTGTTTTCCCAGTTTGCATCAACAGCAATAGTGTGTGAAGATATTTGAGGCATAAGAGGAAAGCAATAGATCGCTGTTGGTGGCGTGAGCTGATTTGAAACTGTATAGGCTGCCACTGCCTTCTGGAATATTTGACAAGATGTGATGGTGTAGGCCAGAGAGCTGTAGGGAAGACCTGCTTAGTCTGGCCGGGTAGAGCAGGGACACTTCCAGCCTTTCCCAGGTCCTGTGTTCAGGAGTATTTACATGGCTCTCAGGAGTTTCGCATCCATCTCTTAGAGACTTTACAGGCATTTTCCAGTGCACACTACCTTGCTTGACGGGAGCCTTCTGACAGAAACATCCACACATTTGTATTCAGTCTGAGTCAGAAGTGGTGATGCCAAGGCTTGGCAGGGCTGATGTGTGACCACTCTGAGCTCTCCCTGACCCATTCACTCTGCTCCTGCTGGCTTGTCATGGTTTTCTCTGAGCCTGTCTGGTCAGGAATTGGAGGTATTTTTCCTTTCTGGAGAAAGTGGCCTGACCAGCGCTCAACTCGCACACATCCCCTTGCAAGGTCCCTTTGCCTCCTATAGGTCTGCTCAGCGATCACGCTTGGGTTTCAGGTGGCCTTCATGGAAAAAAAAGGGATATTTCTAGAACATTAAGGCAGTGGAGATAAATGAAAGGGTGTAGGTCAAAGAANAGGTCTGCTCAGCGATCACGCTTGGGTTTCAGGTGGCCTTCATGGAAAAAAAAGGGATATTTCTAGAACATTAAGGCAGTGGAGATAAATGAAAGGGTGTAGGTCAAAGAATACCAATTCACACCATCAAGGTAATTAGCAGGGGTCATCTTTTGTTCGAACCATGTATGATTTAGACAATATGTTGCATCTTTATAGCCTGTTCTGTCCTTCCCAATGCCATTGGTATGGAGAAGGATGTTTGTGCCTTCATAGGGGTTTGGAATCCATTTTGGGGGATGCACCACAGGGAAAACTCAGCTACACAGACTTTCCAAAGGGACATTGCAGTCAGTAATCACAGTCAGTGAATATTACCTGCACATCAGTGCAGGTTATCTACCTGGGAAGGGAAGATGCTTGGGACGTTTAATGCAAATTAGTCCTGGGGGAAGTTGAGGCATCATTAGGGCATTAATGGGGAGAGCGCTATAGATAGCAGGTGGCTTTTACATTTTCAACTATTTTAGGACCAATCTACTTGATATTTGAATATTGTTGCTATGGTGACCTTCTGAACTACTTAAGGAGCAAGAGAGAAAAGTTTCACTGGACACTGACGGATATTTTTAAACAGCACAACTTCAGCTTTTACCACAATATCCATTTGGACCAAAATTCCAGGTAAAGCATTCAGCAACAATTTAATACTTTATAAAGCTACTGTCTTTTTAAGCTGCATTCTCAACTGTGCTGTAAACTGATAAAGTTATTGAATTATCAAGAACATGCCTTCACATACTTTAATAAGCAAGACCTTGGGAGGAACCGAGATTTGATTCTCCATATGATGTTCTTCGGACTGGACTGCAAAAGACAAGAAATTTCTTGTTTCACTTTCCAGTTTTGAAAAGAGTCATGTCTGTGCCCAGATTTTTCATAGCAATAACTGATCGTGCTTTTTCACTGCAAAACAGTTTATGTGTAGAAGATTATGTGATCCACTGTGCGTAACCTTCGAAAATGTATCATCTACTCTAGGAAGGGAACTCACCTGAACTACGGTGTGAATACTGCTCTATGCAGAGAGAATGAATTTGAAATCACACAAAGAAGTCAAAAGATGAATGTGACACCCGGACAAAATGGGATTGTGCTGTATTCTGAGGAAGGTAAGGGATTAATTATTTTTATGTCTAGTAATTCTGGTTTTATTGTATTTATTGTATTATTAATCTAACTAGACTAGATTCAGTGACACAGGAGGCCCCTTTCTATCATGTCTCTCTTCTCTCCTGGCAGAAATTTTACTGCAGAAGGATTCAACAACTCTTCAGACCAGAGGCTTATGTTTCTTGTCATGTTATGCATAGTATTTGAGTATGAAAATACTCATTCCTTTCTTTTGTTTCTGAGCACAGTATGCAAAAGATGGATGCTCTTTGTGGCGATGTTTTTTGTAGAAGCATGTGAAAATCCTTATGATAGTCAGTAGGATTAATCAGAGTGTGAGAAAGCCCACGGAAAACTCATAATCCTGATTGGTTTTTACAGATAAAATTAAACATGCAAGCAGACAGATGGATGAAGACGAGGATTTTAATGTGCTTACTTTTGAAGAACTTCTTTGCTTCTCTTATCAAGTTGCGAAAGGAATGGAATTTCTTGAGTCCAAATCGGTACGGTGAAGGGTAGCAAATCGTTTAGCTAGATAGAAAAGATGGTTAAAATAGGTCTGTCTAGGAAAGGCAGACTGAAGAACAGAGCCACACAGTGGCAGACTTGAATTATCCCTTCCCCGGCTTTACAGCAAAGACCAGATTGCAGTTTTAGGCATGATCCTGAGTAAGAAGTGGCTGCCCACTTCTGCCTGCTCTGGTCCTCTCCCCTTGTCACGAGCAGCCAGGGACTGTCCACCTTGCTCATTCTCCCAACTGTGTGGAAGGCAGCACCAATTCAGAGAGCTCTGTGTGAGACAAGGGAATTATCTCGTGCTGATACCAAATGCTGCAGAGTGTTAACCCTTCCTTTCTTTCGAAGTGCATTCACAGAGACCTCGCTGCCCGGAATATATTAGTGACCCATGGAAAAGTCGTGAAAATATGTGACTTTGGCCTTGCCAGAGATGTAGTGAACGACTCCAACTACATCGTCAGGGGCAATGTAAGTTCCTGAATGTTCTCTCTTTTTCATACTGTCGTAAGAATGATAAGGAGCTTTGCATTTTCAAATTCCTTGTTACCTTTATAGATATACCTACAGACAGTGCAGAGATCTCATCTTTTCCTGCCCTTATAATTAACCAAATCAATCTAGTGATAGCCCTGTAAAGGAGATGATGCCCATGTCCTTTCTAAAGCACACTGAAATCCATTGATGGAAGTGCTGAGAATTGTTTACTGTTATGGACAACAACAGTTTAGGGACAATAGCATATGTGTGGGGTACACCAGATCTGCCAGCTGTACGAGGGAGTACAGAGTGGACATCTCCATCTGAGCTACTCACTCTGAAAGTCAGAGAAGGGAAGAAGGGTGACCTCATCTCCTTCTTAAATTGTCACCTAAAATGGATGACATGAATTGGCTCCTTAGAAGTGCCTATCTCTATCTATGAGGGAAATTTAAAGGGACTACTAAGAGACGCTTAGCTTTTCACATGGCAAACATGAGTTGATCCTACTCGAACAGTAAGAACTACAGTGAGTTATCTAGAAAGCCTGGGTCAAAGCATGACTTGGTCTCTTTTCCCCCTGTCTATGCAGGCTCGTTTACCAGTTAAATGGATGGCTCCTGAAAGCTTATTCAAGAGGACATACACAATGAAGAGTGATGTCTGGTCTTACGGAATATTACTATGGGAAATATTCTCTTTGGGTATGTTCCTTAACACAACAAAACAGCACTGCTTGATTTTGGCAGCTTCTGAATTAACATGTATTCTTCTATATTTTCCACAGGTGTAAATCCCTACCCTGGTATTCAGGTTGATACAAACTTCTACAAATTAATACGAAGTGGATTTAAAATGGATCGACCATACTATGCTACAAAAGATGTGTAAGTGTATTTTCTGAGTGATGCACAGCATGGGAATTTCTATTTACTAGGTCACTGTTTGTACGGCCTTTTAGTTGCTGTACACTGTACCTTGCTCAGAAAAGGTTGCAAAAGGTGAGATCTTCCTCTAACTCTGAAAAAGACTTCTTGATCGTGTAGATTTTGTCCTAAAGCAGAAATGATCAACACTAAGGTTTATGTGTATTTGAAAGGACTATTTTATTATCTTTATTTAATTGTGCCTTCCTTTCCTGAGGAAGTTCTTATTCTCAGATTACAGACTTTTTTATTCTTTTTCTTTTTGCAAAAGAAATGTTATACCATATTCTTTTTGGATAATAACTAAATCTTTGGTGATTTTTTTTTTTTAATTGAGCTTTAGAATGTTTGATTCAGTTCCAGGAGACTAGGGATCCTCTTAGAGAAAAATGCTGCTACAGAAGTGTTGGCAGGAGCCATTCTTGTGCTCTCAGCACATGATTTCAGCCTGTGCATCTGTGCCTGGATGGGCTCTGCCTAGAGGCGGATCCCAGGGGACGAGAGAAGAGAAGGTGATGGAGAGTTACAAGACCTGCAGCATGGAGGAAAGCGAAGGACTTCGGGTTGTCTGAGCTCTTCTGGTAGACATTTCATAGATGGTCTAGGGACTCGGTGCCTTGCTATGACACTATACTGTTCTCATCCTCTCCATGTAAAGACTGTAATGGCATTAAAGGTGCAGGTGAATCTGACAGATTGACCCATGAAAGATTGCTATGGGGCTTATAAATATCAGGGAACCTATTGACCTGGTAAGTTTGCAAGGGACTTTACCAGATAGGCGCTGTACAGGTCCCTGATGAAGCTGCAAAGTCTCTAAGGTGGCGTTTAAACTTCAGAAAGATTTTTGTGATGTCAAATTAAATGAAAAGACTTGCTGTGAAAAGTGCCCTCAACACTACAGAGTCCACAAGAAGGGGGTTCAGCCCCAGAGACAGACATTAATTTTTTTCCTACCACTCTCTGTATGGAAGCTGGAAAACAAGGTTAGAATGCTAGTATGTGCCAGCCAGGGTGAAATCCTGGGCCCAATTCTATAAGTTTTTGCTAAGGACTCCGGTAAAACCATGTTCCTCATTTCACCCCTTGTCCTTATCTTTCTGTATCTTTTCCTCTGATGTAACACACTCAAATCTGGCCTCATTCTATAAAATCATTCTGGTGTCCCATGATTCCCATACAAATTTTGCACTTCCATGCAGTCACTTAGAGACTCCAACAGCTAATATGTTTTCCGTGTCACCTCTTTGCTCCTGCAGCTATCGCGTGATGCAGTCCTGCTGGGCCCTTGACTCTAGAAAAAGACCCTCTTTTTCTTGGCTGGTTTCCTCTCTTGCCTGTCAACTGGCTGAGGCAGAAGGAGCAGTAAGTAAATACAGAAAGAAGAAAAATGTTGGGTTGGTTTGGGTTTTTTTGTAGCCCCATATGAGCTAAGAAATAGTCTTCCAGTTCCTATTCAACTGTGCCATTGTGTCATGGAGCCACTCCCCAGGGATCTATGTAAGAGTTTGGGAAAGTTTTTCTGCTATCAGAAGGAATCCTGACCTCCCTGATAATGATTTCTTTCCTCTTACTGCCTGCACCGGGACTCTGGAAGGCTAAAGTCTCTCAGCCTTTGCTACGGGAATGTGCTTCCCATGTGCAGGAGCCAGTGCAGTTGGCTTTGGTGATGCTGATAGCTGCCACGGGAGGGGAGCTGAGCCCAGGCCAGCTTCCAGGGATCTCATGGGGGGCCACCATAGGTATGTGCTGCCACATCCTCACAGACACAGGGCCATATGTCATTCTCAAAGGTCAAAATAATAAACAGGATCTGAGGAAGTCATATTCCATCCTTACTAGACTATGATCTCTTCCTCAGGGAGGATAAGCAATTCTTTTCAAAACTACCAGTTCCTACCTGGGTATCCACTCTGGGCTAGACACTATTTCCCAGTGCAGTGTCCTTATGAACCTTCTGAGATGTGGGAAGCTATGAATGGCTCTTGCCTTTGCATCCTTGAGCCTCCCTGCAGGCTGTTAGCCTGGCAAAAGCTGCAAGCTGATGAGCAACTTCAAAGAACTGTAGGTAGAAAAAAAACCCAAAACATTATTTGAAGTCCAGTACCCTTCCTCAGCACTGCTCTTGTTGGCTCGATAAGGTCCATCTCGCTTAGGCAGTTGTCTGGACTCCCTTTGGAGTCAGTGGGAAGTTAACAGGCAGATCTGAGTGATTCTCCCTCTAGAGGGGGTGGGCTATACCTTACAAGTGTCTGCTTCACGGGGGGAAAAGCAGTTCCCCAAGTACAATAATAACAGAGGATATATTTTATTTCCCCATCTGAATTCTAGGTGTACCAGAATATGAAGAAAAATGTTTCTACACACAATTCCAGCACCAAAACCAAACCACGTGTAAGCAGGGATGAGGAGTCTCCGGCAGCCCCAACTGTGCTCCAGCGTGAAGACTCTCAGGTTGAAAAATAATTAGCATTCTGGACTTGATCTCAGTATTTTCATAAACTCTTTGTAGTATAAATGTGTTATATCGTCACTAAAAAAAGAAAATATTACCAGCTGCTGCTCTATTCACATTTCTTACGGGCCACTCCATATTTCTGTTGTTTTGAGGAGAAGACACAATTCACTTCTTTGAATTCAGCAAATAAGTCTATTACAAGAGAGAAGCAATGGTCTTTTTGCTGTCTCTCTACAACTGCATATCTCTTTTCCTGGTTTTATGTAAACAGTGTCTAATCAATGTTCTTGCCATATTGCAAGCAAACACAAGAAAATCCTTGAATTTTTAGTCAATGTTTACAAGTACAGACTATGAGTCTAAAGAGATCCGATGTGATTTCCAGAAGTGCTTCTCACATCTTCATCTCCAGATGTCAGCGCATGTTGGAAAATCAGCCATGTTTCACAAGGAACTATAAATTTGAGTGTGCACGACTGTCTTATACTGAACATCTCAGTTGCTGTGAAGTTCCTGACAGATGTCCTGTTCAGGTGAGTTCATTTCATCGAGCTTTAGGTACTTAGGTGGTCTCTAATCATCCAGGCTACATTCTGCACCTGCTGATGAGAGCTAGGCACTTACAGTGAATGATTCCTTTCTACCTAAAATAAGCATCTAAAAGAAACAGGAGGAGTGATATTTGAGATGACCTTCTGCTTCCCTGGTCTAGAAAATGCACGTGGCGGTTTCCAACTGGAAGTCTCACTCTGACTGAGTTATAGATAATTCTGCTCTTTGGGCTTTGTGTGGTTTAATATCAAATAAAAATGTTTAATTTTAAAGAAATTATCTTCTGTAGCAATTTAGAAGTGTAATATCATCACTCCTAATTCCCAGAAGTCAGGCTGGCTGTATGCATCCTGCTGCAATAAAATGAGAGTACGTCTCTCTAACTTTCTCCCAGACTCCCAAGACAATAACCAGAGTCTTGATGGGTTTTTCATATAGCTAAAAAGACGCATTATTTTCCTGATGAGGTTTGGGGATTTGTAAACGCAGCTTTTGTAATGACTACCGGGATACATTTGTCTACATCCCAGTGAATCAAGATGAGTATATACTGGCTAATAGTTTTCTTCTCTTTTACATTTTACAAGGTGCTAACTGCAGTTAGAATTTCCAGTGGCAAGTGATATAAATGAATAACTGTTTGGACAGAATATGCTATCACACAAACCACGCTGCTCTTTACTAACATTTTCTGAAAATAATTAATGTTGTAATACAGCGATTATGATTTGTATATTTTTGTTAACATTGTTGAATTAGCAAGGAATCTTTGATTTTTTTAATCAGATATAAACTGTCAAAGAACAATTTGGAACTATAAAGTTAGAAATAAAATTGTAACATTGCATTTTCTGGAAAATATATATGACTTTGAACACATATAACACAATTTCAAAGTGTTCAGTAACAAGATGTCACTGTTTAGCACTGTGAACACACAGCCTGCCCCAGCTGGAAAGTGGGCGATGAGTGTCTTGTGCAGACAGGAGTTTTCAGCCTTCAGAGCTAGAGGAGCTTAACACTGAACTGGTTGCATCCAAGCCTAGCTGGCCCTGGAAGCTAAGCAGATGTGAACTTGGCTCATAGAGGAGCAGATAGGAATCCCATGTGCTTTAAATCATGCCAGGGAGTTGTGTCAAATGTTTTTCCATGAAATTAAAAAAGTAGTGGGCAGAGGCCATACGGCCCCATGATTGCTACTGAGCTGAGAATGGAGAATATAAAAGCAAGCAGAGAACCTTGGAGCTAACACAAACTCCTCACGATGCACACGTGAAAAGCCGCTCAGGTAACACAGCACCCTCTGAGGAAGTACAAGGAGGAGAAACACCCTCCTGTAAGGGCTGAACATGCGAAACATTGTGTATCTGCTTCTCCACAGAGCAGAGAGAGATAGAACAAAGCTACAGGAGGTATTTGGAGAAAAATAATTTATTTTAGGAGCACTGTTCCTTTCCAAGATTCTTCCAACACAACTCAGCAAAGTGCTGGTCCATTCCCAGGGGATGTGCAGAGCCACAGCCAGTGCTGTTTAAGGAGTGGTTTCATGGTTCTTGAAGGAAAATGCCCACTTTTGTTAGGATCCAGCCCCCTAATCTGTGCCTCCAGGAGCAGGTTCTCCGGAGAAAGGGCTAAATTCCAGCTGTAGTGAATGGGAAGAGTTAAGCTTTTTTGAAGACCTCCAACAGAGATGCTGTTAGTCTAAGTTAGATGCACTAAGTTAGGCAGAGGCTGACAAAGATTCAGTGATCATTAAGCCGGGAAGAAGAGGAACAGAAGCGATTGAGGTGAATTAAAAGCACCCAAGGGCGAAGGACACCGCGCTCTCCTTGTTAGCAGCGACAATTTGACAAGCCAGACTGAAAGACCAGAGGCGTTGAGCAATCGGCCCTAATTTTCTTTCCCTTGTCCCTGCCAAGGCACACGGCGGTGCCTGCGGGCCGGTGCCGCGGAGACCCCTCCGGGGCCGCGCTCGGGTCCCGGGGCCGCGCCCCCGCCCGGCACTAGGTGGAGCTCCGGCACCGCGCTGCGCCTCCCGGCCGGCGGCTGCCAACGGCCTTGGGGCCGCCTGACGCCGGAGCGGGAGGCGGAACGGGGCAGCGAGCCGGGCTGGTGCTCAGCAGAAGGGCCTGGGCCAGCCGCGATGTCTGGAGCAGAGTTCCAGCAGAGCCGGAGGAGCAGGGCTGGGTGGTGGCGCCGGGCTTCAGCGTATCCGGATGTCAAAGAGAATCCACAGCCAAAACCTCGTCGCGCTGACGGGATGAGCCAGGCACCAGTGCCAACCAGTCAGCCCCTTCCCCCGGTGCATTTGCCCAAACAATCGTGCCAGTGTGTCACAGGCAGCAGCCACTAAAAAAACGGGAGACCATTCTCCATCCTGCTCAAGAGAAACTGGATGTGCTTCTCCAACACAAGTCTCTCCGACAGGTTTAGGATATCTGGGGTGGACTCTCTGCGGTCCTTGTGGGAGAGGATTAGCTGGGGCTAATCATGTGTTGAACCAGAAGAGGAGAGCAGAAGTGTCATGCAGGCTAACAGTGACTTTCAGTCCACGTGTTCATAGAGATGCATGAAAGGTGATGCAGAAACCCAAGGTCCTGTTTGCTACAGAGTCATTTGCAGGCATGTCATTTTTAAGAGTCAATACTTTTGCTGGGAAATATTTTTGGGGTGCAGAAATCAAAGCAGGCTGAAGATACGGGCATTAAACATGCAGCCGGGCACACCAGATCTCAGACCGCTTCTCCCAGATACTGAGCTAGATGAAGTGGCACAGAGCTCCTTCTTCCCAGTTGAATACATTGCTGCACTAGTGAGTCGCTGCCCCCTTCCCTCCCCACCAATGGCTAATTAATTAGGCCATGCAAAGAGTAAAACAGATTTAAAAAGAGGCCCAAAAAGACTCACCCAGGCCTGTGGTTGAGAAGGCCACAAATCGCTTCAGAAAGAGGTGGGACATGAGCCGAGCTGCTTCTCACCCTTGGTGAGCATCCCAATTCTGGGCTGCGGTGAGGTGGGGCAGCAGTGCCTTCCAGCCAGGTTGTCTGAGACCTGAGCTGGATTTATGCTTCCTGACATGTTTCCTCTGGACAAGATAAAACAGAGGGGCTGCTCAGGTCAGGGATCCTGTCTTACAGGTCACCGCCACAATAAAATTTAGGGGTTTATGGCTGTGCCGGAAAATTGATAGAGCAACACTCCTGGCAGAAGTGTGAGGGCCTTGGGGCCTTGGGTAGCAGTATGGATCAGATCTCCGCTGAGGAGGGTTTTTGAAGACCTGTGTTCTGGAGCGAAGTGCTCACCATGGAAAAATGGTGGTGCTTCTGTGGCCGCCTCCACACAGACACATGCAGACTGGGCAGGGATTCAGTTTGTTTAGATACTGCTTAGTTGGGGTGCAAACCCATGGGAGATTCTGACAGCGACCCACTCCTCCTGCCATGTGCTGCCTACACCCACTCAGGATCCATTGCACTGCAGCTAAGGTTTAGCACTTATCTGTGGCTGCCCATACATGCCCAGAGGTTCCTGGCTGCACTAGGGTTCCCCTTCCTCCATGCCCTATGCCATGGGGACATCACTGTCTTCCAGCTGAAGAAAGCCTGGACGTTACCTCTAATCACAGCCCTCTAGTCCCACCAGCGCTGTCCATTCAGATCCTAAAAGGAACGAGGTGCCTATCTCTAGTTTCCACCATATTTCTCCTGGAGAAGCAACTACCTACCTGATGTGGACTGAGATGTCCTCTGGAAGAGCCTCCTGTGGCAGGGAAGCAGGCTGGGAGTGTCCTGGGTGCAGAGAGGATGTGGAGCCAAACCCAGGCAGAGCCGGGGCTGGTCTCCAGGAGCTGAGCCACGAAGGGAGCAGCCAGAGGATGGCGGTGTGGGCCACAGCCAGGAGCCTGGCCCTGAGATCTGGGCCTGGCCCTGCCTTTCACTCCTTTTGGGGACTCTTTTCAGACCAGAAGAAAGTGGTGTGTTACTCCTCTTCCCTCCCAGGAACTAGAATAAGACAGCTGGGAGCAAATACGAGGTGGTGGAGTGCAGTCAGGCACCAGTTTCTCCTTGGAGCCAAGAGGACTGAGGGGGTTTTGTTTATTTTGGAGGTAACAGATTTGCCCGTGGAGGAAGAACAGTATTCTCCTGTTTTCTTACAGGCCAAGAATAAATAAAGGTCCCATGTGGGAGTCTCAGCCTGCTCCCTGCCAGGCCAAGGAAGCACTTGGCACCTCCCTGCCTTGGGGTCCCACATTACCTAGCACAAAATATTATTTGCAAAACACCCTGCAGGGATGTGAACAGTTATGGCCTTTGAAACCTTCAACCTTGCAAACAAGAAACCATCTACATGGGCCAGAGCCACCCCGTGCCTTTGCTGACTGAACAGGTTTGCTGGATTGGGCCTGCCACGATACACAGGCTGAGGGAGATGGTGGCATGGGGCAGCCACCCCACAGCGTCTTGCTGTGGAAGGCTCTTGGGGGGGGGATAAATTGGCAGGATGAGCGCTGTCAAGACATGTGGGAGGACACGGCCACGGGGCGTGCATCACCTCCCGTGAAGGTTACATTTCAAAGCTGGGAAATGTAGGAAATGAATCAGTGAGGAAGGCAATGAGGACATCAGCCTTTATACTGCCCCTGGGGCGAGGAAGGGATAGCTCGGGGGCTCGCTGGCGGCAGGCATGTGCAAAGCATTTTGCAGCTGGAATGTGATGTTTTGCTCGGCGCGGGAGTCACCGGGCGTTAGCTGCACCGTCCCAACGGCTGGGCCGGGGCTTGCGGCTTCCCCAAGAGCCACGTGGCTCTGAGCGAGGGCTGGGGGCCGGGGGGCACCCCTACCTCGGGCTCCCCAGCCCGTCCCGGCTGTGCCTCGCTGCGAAGCCGAACGCGTGCGGCTGGGGAGCGTGGCTGTCCCGCCACATCCCCGCCGCCGGGCACAGCAGGGGCTCCGGCTGCGAGCCGAGGGAGATAACAGCGGCCCTGCGTGCTCCGGGGAGCGTCCGTACGGGGAGGGGGTGTCCTCGGGGGAGCTGGGGGCGATAACAGCCGAGCCCTGCGCTCCCTCGCCGGGAGCGCGGCCGCCACCGCCCTCGGACGCCCCCCGCCGGGGACGGGGACGGGGCCGCGCCGTCGGGGCCGCCCCGCGGGTGCGCGCTGCCGGGTGACTCACGGCTCCCGTTCCCCTGGCCATTTAAAAAAAGATATTTTAAAAAAAAATTTAAATCCAGCCAAGGCTGGATTTCACCGGCCAGCAAAGACGTCCCGGGGGTGCTCCGGTCGCTGTGCACCAGCGACTTCCAAGGGAGCAGAGTAACGCCCAGCCCGTGTAAACAGGGCCAAGGTGCGCGACCGGGATGAGCCTTTGGTCTCCCCCCGGACGCACCGAGCGCCTCCAGGAGGGTCTGGCCCTGGACCTGAGCGGCTGGGGACACCCCCACCGGCCTGTGGCCGCACGAAGCCTCTGGTACATAGTTCGGCTCTTTTTTTCCCCGTTTCTCTCCGTACGTTCCTGTTTCCCGGAGGGGAGCCGGGGCGATGCGAGCTGAGGCACGACAGCACCTGTGCGGAGAGGCAGGGCTGGCCGGGGCAACGGCGGCGGCCGACGGCCAGTGCCAGGGCGGCGGAGCCGGGGCTCGCCGGGCAGCGGGACCCCAGCCTGGCACAAGGTGCCACCCCGTCTCTGCTACCTTCCCAGCAACGCTAATCCGCTCGGGAGCGAGCGTTTAGCATCTAACCCGTTCCTGGAGGCATGTGCTTAAACAAGCCGAGTATCAACCCCACGATAAAAGTATTGGGTTATTCTGCAACGTAATCTACATCAAAGCCTCGGGGGCTGCCGGCTTGAAAAGACCCAAGATGTTTTCTGAGTCCTTATCATGTCTGTGCTTAGGGGGAGTCATAAATTCCACAGGTCGGACTAACCAACACACGATTCCTCCTTCTCTTCTCTCTCGTCGGCCACCGAAGGGCTTTCAAGCAGACATATTTTTGTTTAACCTTGCAAACAAAAGATCCCGGTTCCATGTCGTTAAGGTGGGGGGAGAGAGGAGGATATCCCGCCCTCCCCCCTTACCTCGAGCTTCTCCTAAGTGACAGAAAAATTAAATTATTTAAAATCGAAAACTGTTAAAAATACAGACGAGGGCGAATCCGCATCCTGGGAAGGGTCCCGGCAAGGGGGAGCAGTCGGTGGAGGGGGAATCCCGGGGCATGCGAGGCGCTCGGCCCTCCCCGGGGCTTACGGGGAGGTCTCTGGTCCGGGACGGGGGGCCCCGAACTGTGCTGCCCACACCACCCCAGTCCGCCCCATCCCCGGGGCCCGAGGTGACGAAGAGAGCCGGGTCTGACGCGAGGTGTCTGCTCCGGAGCCGGGCACCGACCGCCACTTCCTCGGGGCCGAGGGGACAGCAGGCAGCGCGGGCAGCAGGCAGCGGGCAGAGGGCAGGGGCACTCCGCCCCCGGCGTTTCTCACGCAATCATGCCGCTGCCCTGACTCCCACCGGGGCAGGCAGATCCTCTCAGAAATAATTATTTCGGTTCAAGAAGTAAGGCTGGGGCTGAAAGAGGAAAGCGGGGAGCCCGGCATCTGCCCGGGCCGGAGCCCCGAGTGAAACAGTCCTTCAGTGAAAATACAGGGACCGGGACGGAGGGAGAAAAAGAAAAAAAATGTATGTTTTCCTGCAAACAGTTGCCCCGATCAGGCACTTGTCAGCTCATGAGGCGTTGGGTTGCATTTCCCCGCTCGGGACCTAACGAAATAGAGAAAAAAAAAAAAAAACACGAAAGAAGCAAAGAAGGAGAGATTAGGGACTCGTCCGCGCTCCAGCCTCGGGGTCCGATCCCGGGCTCCTCGCTCCTCTGCCGGGGCTGCAGCTCTGGGCCGGAGCCAGCGGGAAGCCCCGAGACGGCGGCAGGGAAGGAGCGGGCAGCTTCGGGGACCAGCTCGGGAAACCTCCCGCCTTGGTCGCCGCTTCCAGCACCGCAGGGAGAGAAGGGAGGAAACACAGCTGAAAGAGATACCCCCTGCCCCAAACCCCCTCGGGAAGCGCCGATCGCTGGGGAGTGAGGGAGGGGGGGACAAATCCTGTTCCAACCTCAACGAAAGGAAGCCCGGCAAGCCTCCAGGCACGTAGGCTCGGGGTGTGCGCGGCTAGGGATCCCTCTTATTCTAAGACAAGAGGGTCCCGGGGCCAGAGCGTGCCCCCACCCCAGCAGCCGGGCAGGTCGCTGCGGCGGGCCGGGAGCGAGAGGTGACTGTGCGGCCGCGGATGCTCCGGGGCATCCATCTGCGGGGTCAACGGGCCGTGCGGTCGGCTGGCAGGGCCCGGACTCCCCAGTCCTCCCCATGCTCGGGGGCACCTGGGATCACTGTCCGACGGGCAAAGGGAGAGCCGGCCCGGGGGAACAAGGAGCGGTGCGCTAGCCGCGAGGCCAGGCGGGCGCGGTGGTGCCTCGGAGCCCCGGGGCTCTCATCCGTCCCCTCGCCCGACGGCCCGCACCCTCGCCAGCTCGGGCTGGCGTCGGGTCTCACCCCAAAGCTCTGCCACCTGCATGCCGAGGATTCGTGGATGGAGCGTTAGACACCCCATCGGGTTATTTCGGGGTTTGTCAGGGGTTTGGTGCGTTTTAATACAACACGTTCAGAGTTTTGTCATTTTAATGGCCCCTTCCTCCGTTTATGGCATCATCAAATTCACATCCGCATAGATCGGCTGTGCCGGCGCTTATCGGGAGAGGCAATTACACTGAAGGGACGCAGCATTTATTTTCCAGAGTTACATTTCAGTCTCCTGCGACAGACAGCTCCGGGGGCTGCACGCCCCGCTCCCTCTCCCCGTTACCCCACCGGCGGGGCAGGGGGTAGGGCGCGATGGTGGAAATGGGCACCCGAGAGAGAAATCCCCTCCGCAGAAGGCGGCTGGCAGTCGTCCCCGCATCCCTGCTGTTGTGCTGCTGTCATCGTAGGGTCGCAACCGCGGCCGACAGCGACAGTTTGCGAACGACGAGTGACGGTGTGGGCGCAGGCACTGCGTTACCGGCTGTGTGCCGGGTGGCAGTACCCCGTTTCCCGCAGCCGGGGTACCCACTGCCGTTCCGAGGGGTCCGTCCGTGGTCTCTCCCCCGGGAGCGATGCTCCGTCATTCCCCCCTTGAGCGCCCCGGTTCCCCAGGGCCACGGAACCCTCCCGNCTGTGTGCCGGGTGACAGTACCCCGTTTCCCGCAGCCGGGGTACCCACTGCCGTTCCGAGGGGTCCGTCCGTGGTCTCTCCCCCGGGAGCGATGCTCCGTCATTCCCCCCTTGAGCGCCCCGGTTCCCCAGGGCCACGGAACCCTCCCGGATGCTTTGGGAGGCGTCGCTGAAATAGTCCCACTCGTGTTTAAGCATAGCTCCGCTGCAGCCCCAAGCTCAGCACCAAAGGACCCGGTGGAGCGGGGAGGGAAGAAGAGGAAGTTTTTCAGGGAACGCGAATCGGGAGCTCTGCCTCCGCAGAGCTGAAATCTGCCCTCAGCTGCAAAAAGCCCCGTCTCAGTGACTCGGGGAGGGACGCTCCTCGGTCTGCACAACAGACACCCCCGGGGAAGGAAAAATATCCCCGGGACACGGCCACCCGTGTCTCCCCACGAAAGACCCGGGGCACGCGGAGCCGCGATCGCGCGGGGCCCGTGCGGGAGCCTCGGCAGGACCTAGCTGCACGCGCCCCAAACGCCCGGGAGAGCCGGCGGGCACGAACGGCGCTGAGGTGCCCCGGCGAACCGTGCTGGGAAAACGGGGGGACGTTCCCGTCCCCATCCATTTTTTCTCGGCGAGTGAAATGTTTCCTCGCTGTGTCATGGGAAAACATGCGAATATGCAAACGTTGTCTGGCATTGTCCCCGCTCAGGGTGAAAAGTTAAAGCATAATAGCGGCGGGGGGAAGCTGAGAGGGGGTCGCCTCTTCAAAGGGGGCTGGCTGGGCCGGGGGAGCCGGCTGCCGCCCGCCCGGGAGCCGCCCTTCCAGGGCCAGCATTTCCAGAGGGTTTCCAAGGCGTCGGGGTGGGAAAAACCCCGTGTGCGTGGAGGGGGAAGTCGTCGTCTGTTTCCCCGTGGGCTCGGCCGCGCTGCAGTGAGGGAGTCGCCTCCCGGGGCGTCGGGCTGCGGGCAGCGGCGGGTGGGTCCCCCCGAGGGTCTCCCCGCACCGAGGCCCCTGAGGTCGGAGGGATGCTCCGGCCTCGCTCCAGCCGAGGGTACGAGGGCAGCGGGTGTTTTAGGCGAAGGCACCCCCAGCCCTCGTCCCTTCCCGGCACCGGGGCCCAGGCTGGGATGGGGAAGGCGGGCAGCGCCTGGCCTCGAAGCTCTGCAGGCACACGCGGCGGGGAGGAGGCAGCGCCCTCGGGGGAGGGTGGCGAGGGGCTGGGGGGGGGAAGATTTCTCCTCTTACCTCTCCTTCATCGCCCGTGACCGAGTGGGAGCAGGAGCGGGCGGGAAGCAGCGCGTTAGAAAAAGCAGTAGGCCGCCGCGGTGGGGTTTGTTGCTTAGAACAACCACGGCAAAACGGCTTTGTGGATTTTTAATCAAAACTGCCTCCTCCTCCGCCCCTTTCCCCCCCAGCCCCAAGCACGGAGAAGAGCTGGTTAAAGTGCTGCCTACAGATCGGCCGCGATACACGGTTCCCATATTCCCACCCTCGTCCTTAGATCTCCCTCTCTGTCTTTTGCAAGTCTCTTGATTTCATCCTTTGAACCTGTGATTGGAGGTTAAAGTGCACCAGGTTGCAATGGAAGGAGGAAGCTCTTAAACAATAAAGGCTTGAATATTTAGCTGTGATCAGGTCGCTGCCCTCTCCTTATCTTTTTAAATGCAAATCGTCTTTTAGGGGTAGTAGCTATATACCCAGCGCCTCTCCACGTCACCTGCCTTTGGTGTGTCTGGGCCATTACTAATAGAGCCTTGTAAACAATCGTTAATCATGTAAGTGCTGCCGGCCATTGCATTCGGACCCGGAGCCGGGAGCCGGGAGCGCGGAGCGCAGCGCGGGGCCGCGGCCCCTCCGCCTGCCCCCTCCC
>VZSC01016327.1:0-67376 GCA_013398225.1 Steatornis caripensis
AATCCCAATTTAGAGTTTTTTGAAGCACGATGCTTTTTAAACGAATTTTATTAGAGGGAAGGAAATAGTGGACTGGCACATGAACTCTGACTTGTTTATTCATAAAGACTAGTGCCTCACAAATAACAGTGCTCATGATAATGAAAGCCCACATGCACGCACACACGCATGCGCACATCTGGAAGGTGCTGAGAATGTGAAGCAGGGATAACGAGTGGCTGAGAAGAGAAGAAATGGAGGATTTTCTTTTAACAGGCTTTTAGAGAAAGCTTATTTAATCTTATGCTTACTTCTAAATTAGAGGTGATTTCGTTGCCTCATGCAGTGCAGCCTTCAAAAACGTTTCCAGAATGCAGAGGAAAGGCAAAACACACTTACGGGTACTGCCCCTCAGCATCTCTCTCTTTGTTTAGGGTCAGCTATTTTCTTTTGAGAAATCTGGCAGGTAATTTGTAACTTCAAGTGTGTGTTATCTTAGAAGGTGTCTTTGTTTCACATTTGCTTTAGTAGTTAAGAACACTGTAGCACTTTTTAAGAGTCTCTCTAACTTTACTTTTAGGAACATATTCTTATTAATCAAAATCGTCTGCTGAGCCTACAGGCTGTTTTCTTTGCAGAACTGTTTTTGGAATCTTAACAGTGTAATTCTATTGATGATTTTGGCCCCACTGCTTTAGAATCTGGGCCTGCAGAGGGCCTTTATATAGCTCTTCAAGAGGAAGAGCCAATACATAGTGTTCTGCCAGAATTAGACCCTAATACTGCAAACTACCTCTATTATTTAAGATTCTGCTTAGCTTTAAGCATGTGCACACTGACATGAATATTAAATACTTGAATTCTTTATGCATTAAGGTCCAAAGAAGACCATATTTGCTCAGGACGCAGAAGTTCAGAAAGACTCCAAATATACGGACCGAGTATGGCAGGTAAGGACATGGGAGTAGATTCCTGCTCAGAGAGCACACCTGGTGTGCCAGGTATCTCCACCTCGCATGGCTTCCTCCATCCCCAGAAGGAGAAGAGGCAATGAAAAGAGACAAAAGGAGGGAGTCAGCTGGACAAGTAGAAGAGTCTTATTAAGATGTTGTGGTAGGCAAGGAATGGGCTAGTGTTGGTTGCAAAAGTGGGTAATGCTCATTTTCAGGCTGGAGGGTTCTTTAGCCTGGAGAAAAAGAGGCTGAGGGGAGAGGTTATCACTCTCCACAACTACCTGAAAGGAGGTTGTAGTGAGGTGGGTGTCGGTCTCTTCTCCCAAGTAACAAGTGCTTGCGTGAGAGGAGACAGACTCAAGTTGCACCAGAGGAGGTTTAGATTGGATATTAGGAAAAATTTAATCACCAAAAGTGTTGTCAAGCACTGGAACAGGCTGCCCAGGGAAGTGGTTAAGTTACCATCCCTGGAGGTATTTAAAAGACATGTAGAGGTGGCGCTTAGGGACACGGCTTAGTGGTGGACTTGGCAGTGTTAGGTTAATGGTTGAACTCGATTATGATAAAGGTCTTTTCCAACCTTAATGATTCTGTGATTCTATGAAATACAAAGCCTTTGATACCACAAATCTTAGTATATATGTTCTACTATTCCTCTGTCTTCTGTGCTGTAAGAAGTGACCCCAAATACTGGGCTTAAAACTTAAATAAAACTTACTGTTTTAACACTATCTGTTGACTTTGTGCTGAGAAGTGTTTAATACTGTTAAATTTCTAAGGCCAAAGATAATTCCAGACATGCTCATAGTAGTGGGGAAGAAGAGGCTTACAGCCCACCTAAGGACAGCTATACCTACTGTTTTCCCTCTGCTTGAATGGGAAAATGATGAGCTTAGATACTTGGAAAGGAAAGTTGAGGGAAGTTGAGCTTTCTAAAATCATTTGTGGAGTTGAATTTTTAAAGTTTTACTGAAATCCTAGCAGAAGCTACATGTTGGAGGAGAGAGTTTAGATTCTGTTAGGAAATAGAAAGCAAAACTAGAGTAGAACTAAAGTAATACCACAAATATATATATATACATATATATATATGTGTGTATATATATATGTGTATATATATATATGTATATATACATATATATATATATATTTTAGGTTATAGTCCTAAATCAAACTGTTAATTTGAAATGGAGATATTATAGTGTGGAGGAACAAATATAAGAGCAATAAATGCTTAAATATTTTACCCTGCACACCATGCTGTCACATAAAAACAGAAAAATGGAGGACATTTTCTGGTTCCAACTGCTGACTCCACNTATATTTATATATATATGTATTTTAGGTTATAGTCCTAAATCAAACTGTTAATTTGAAATGGAGATATTATAGTGTGGAGGAACAAATATAAGAGCAATAAATGCTTAAATATTTTACCCTGCACACCATGCTGTCACATAAAAACAGAAAAATGGAGGACATTTTCTGGTTCCAACTGCTGACTCCACTACTATTGGAATCAAACAAAAATATAATTTGTTGATATATAACAGGCCATGTATGATAGCAGCAGGATTTCAAAAGCAGACTTTTTTTCTGAAAAAAATGTGGGAGTAAAAAAGGCAAATCAGGCTCAGTGTTTAATTTAACATTTGAGAAGAAAAAAATGAGAAAATTGAAAGAGGGAATGCAAACTGCTGGACACAAAGAAAGGCAGAACGCAGGCATAAGGAAGTATATCAGAGATCACAACATTTCAGGTGTCGTTCTAGCAAAGGCTCCAAAATAAGGAGAAAAAAAGCATATTGTCCAACAGGAAATTCTGATATGTTGAAACTTATTCCCATTCTGGATTGGCATGAAAAGATGATTTTTTTTTGTGCAAAAAAAAATGTTTTTTACATCAAGTTTCTGTCCCATGTAGTTATGGAGAACTATAAAAGCAGTGTGTTGTGAGTGACTCCAATGTCTCCAAATTCAAACAGAAAACAAAGCTGTTTTTTTCACTCTCTCTTCAGTTTTGGTAGCTGAAACATGTTTTATCTAAATACTTGCTATTAGTTAATAACTGAATAACGGAAACAGCCTTTTCAGCTACTTGAATGATGCATAAATCTAATTCAGAGTCTTCCGAATGCAAATGCAGACTTTTCACTGCTTCTAGTAGGTTTTGGCTGTACCTCAGCACTATAAATGCAATTTCCCAGAGCAGCACACTTGCAGCAACTGCACAATGATCCGTGTTCTTGCTTTGCATAAATCACAACCCCAAGGTGAGCCAGCTGCTGATGGGGTGACAGCGAGAGGGGCAGAGGCGTGCAGAGGAGGTTACTGCAGGGGACCAGGGCATTCCCTCCAAAAAGCAATACCTGCCTTGTTCCTTTGGTAGAAAGAATAGTAAGTGCCTCATTCATATCACTGTAACTTTCAAGATTGCCTACACTGCTAAAGCACCTTTAGCCAGTTTTGTCCAACTCTAATGTGTTAACCTAAGAAAAGGTACTATCCCCATAAGCGATCAGGGATGGATTCAGCTTTGGTGTCTACCATGTGTGCATATGCCATGGTGGCTGGATGCATAATTTTCCATTACAGAGAACAGCTGGAGTGCTTACTCAGCTGAGTAAATGTAGGTGTCTACTCGAAATAGAGAGAAATTGCCTTCTAGACTCCACTGACTCGGTTTACTAGATATCCACTGATTATATGGGAAGCCTGGACAACTTACCTAACCTAAACACCTGTTTACCTATAGATACCAATAAATTGACGAGATTTACTTTACCCAAGATGTCCTTTAAATGATCATATAAAATAAATCATACGTAAACTTTAAAACTGCACAAAGTAAAAATAGTAAATGCTTCTTTGGTTAGCCCTAGGGCCGCCCATTGAACATTTTACACCTTGATTTTAAAAGCTCATTTAAAACCTTATGATTTCTTAAAAAAACCTTATGAAATGTCAATTTGTATACTTCATCCTCAGCTAAAACCTCATACATGTACGTTCATGAACTGATCTTATCTGGAGACATAAGAGTGGACTTTAGAATCTGAGCGGAACATAATCACACTTTGCTAATACTGTATGTATCCTTGAACATTGGCCTAGTGACCGTTGTCTTGTTTTTCCTCACATCATTCTGAATACACAGTTACATGTTCACAATGTGTCTCTGTGCAAAAAGGCTTGTTTTGGAAAGGATGTTCCTCTACGTCCTAATCTACAACAGACACAAATATATTATGATTTCTTTTTCTGTAGAATTATATGTATTTTGAGTAAACAAGATTACTCACTTTTGTGTCTTCAGCCATAAATTTTCTGTCTATGCTATAACATACTCCCTGCATGGCTGTCATGTTGAAATAATGCTAAGAGTGGAAGAGCTGCCGTATCTACAGAGCTTTTAGTGGAAGTGCAATTGTAATTTTTGATTGTCTCATTTAATGAACAAGTAGCAACATCTTGTCGCCCAGATTCAAATCTCCTGTGAGCAACATCTGGTTTTCTTCAGCAGTCTATTGTAAAGGCCATTATTCAATCTTTTTATATGTTAATGACTTTGAATGCCTTCATTTTTCTGAAACCACAGTGCTATACATTTTTGCCTGATGACACTGCCATTTGCAGTGTTGCTACTAGTCCTGCCATGGCTACTAGCGTAATATGATATAACAGTGTTGAAATGAATTATCAGAAACCAAGTGCATGTAAAACAAAGTGTGCAGAAATTGCCTTCTTCCCAATCCAGCTTTAGCATAGCAGCTTTCTCTGAGGAAAGCTCCAGACCATTTTCTTTTTAACAAATGGCTCTGAAATAGGAGTTGAAAGCCATTTAAATCTGTGTTGTGCATTACACATGACAATATTGTATAAAGAATAAAAGCTTATTGTTATGACATAATGACTATCTCATTAAAAATGGTTGGGGTACTGAGTATCTGACAGCTTTCACTGGACAGAATAGGTCAGATTCATTCAAGGAGTAATCCTGTGGTTGACCAATATCTGTCAAACACATTGCACAGAAGACTATGGAGTTCCTGTATTTTGAAATATGCCTGGTGTTATTTGTTTTATGAATACATTTCAAATCTAAAGAAGAAATTCGTCTTTTGGCCATTTCAGAATGCGTAACACTAAAACTGTGCGTTTGCGGGAGAATTATCCATGATGGGCTAGGAGTCTATTTACATGGTGTCTATTTTAAACTAAAGTCTGTGAGATCTTATGGAGGTTTATTGCAGTTTCTTCTGCAGTTTGTGTGCTGTCTTCCATCCTGTGTGCCATTCCAAACTGAGCAGCCTTCAGGGAACAGCACAGATTACTACTTTGTGTTGTCACCTTGTGTGCTGACAGGATGAAGAAAAATGTTTGGCAAAGTCTGTCATTGGTAATATATACTGATAGACATGAGTGTGTCTCAGTCAAGCTATTCAACATTTAAATGTGTAATTAAATATAATCACTATCCATATTAGGGGTGACAGTTTATGTTATTTTTATAGGAAGTATTTAGTAACCTTTGTATGTTCCCTCATCAGTCACTTTTTGTTTTTCTAGTAATTCATACTGCAGTGGTAATGGGACAGGCCAGTTGGCTCAAAAAATCCTTTTCTTCTTCAAACCTAGAATACAGTGTTTTCATCAGCACATGAAAGGAGCCTTTCATGTTCGGGGTCTCACCTGCTCATACCTGATAATATGGGAGCTCAGCTCCAGGAGAGGATCACTGCAGGAGTGAGGGGGGTCTGCCAGTGGGAAAATGAGTGCTTATTAAATCCATGTTGAGCATATTTTGTTGGATCTGTGTTTGGAGTATACACACTTGATTTGACCTTAGCTATGGTCTTTCCAGTTGTGGTTATCGTGCAGTTGTTTTTGCNATGAGTGCTTATTAAACCCATGTTGAGCATATTTTGTTGGATCTGTGTTTGGAGTATACACACTTGATTTGACCTTAGCTATGGTCTTTCCAGTTGTGGTTATTGTGCAGTTGTTTTTGCATTTTTCTCTTTGAAGAAGAAAAGCACTTAATGGAAAAAGATATGAGAAAATTCAAATGCAAGGAAGATTGCTTTTTGTCCATTGTCTTATTAAACATGAGAATAGATATTTTCCCTTGCATTCCAAATTATCAGATCTATCCATGAGAAAAGAAAGGTCCTACCAATGAGATGCTTTATAATGTTCCACCTAGTGATATTTCTGTGAAAGACCATGATGAAAAAAGTACATAAGAAACACCATCCTGGATCACAGCAGCTAAAAGATGGATGGCCTATCCAGGAGATTAGTTTAATTCGGCTCCTATCTTGTATCAGATAGGATATTGCAAACTTAAACCTGAATGCAAGGTGATGCCACTCAGTGGAATAAGACAAGAGGGAGCAGGAACTGATGACTTCAGATGTCCAGTACTAAGTGGATCCACTAAGTCCTCTAACCTTAGCTGTGGCTCTAGGGAAGTTTTAGTAATTACTAAGGAGGGGAATGAGTAAGGCTAGCATAGGGATTAGATAACATTTTTCTCAGCTGGATTTACACAGCTGTTTTTTTCAGACCCTTCACACAATACCTGTAACCACATTAGGATAAAGATAATCCACCAAACAACGTAACTAGGCATAGTTCCTGTACTGAGGAGGCTAGTGTTAATAGTAAACTGAAACAGAAAACTAAGGTGAAATGGCTTGCCAAAATAATACAGTATATCAGTAAAAGAGATGGGAACAGCATGTTGACTACATACTCTCAACCAATCCACTGTCTGCTGGACTGACGTGCAGCAGCATTAGTGGATGCACTTAACAGACAATATTTCTTCTTAGATTCAAGGATCTGGGCTAGCATCAAAATCCAAATTGGGTTCTTGCCTAAGAATCAGCATTTTAAAACTATCTAAAAACAATCCCACCAGAAAAAATTATACCACATTGCTTTTGATTGGATTACAAAGCAACAGAGCTAGCAAAACATTACCTAAGGCTTCATGTCAGTGAGGTGCTGGTGGAACCAGTGGTACGTGTAACATAGTCAGGAAAAGTCAGCTGGCTGCTGATGAATTTTCGGTGGAAGGATGGTGACATCTAGTGGTCTTGAGCTCCACGCAGCCCTTCGCATTATGTCTCAAAGCATGTTGTCAGTAGTACGGCGACATGTTATTTTACATACTTAATTCATTCACTTTTTGAAAGCTTTAAGATGTTATACAGTATAAGCTTTTCACCAAACACAGTGGCCTCTGAATTTTTCAAACAATTGTCCCATTTGTCGTTATACTGAAAAACAGTAAGTTGTCATAAAGGAGTGATTTCAGTAGCCTGCAAATAAAGCTGTACCATAAAATCTTTGCAAATATTGCGATAACAGCTTAGATTTTTCTCTCTAAATTCATGACTTAAGTTCACGAGTTACTTGCATGAGAATGACGTGATGGACTCTGTTTCAGTAGGGACTTAGCTCCAGGGAGTGATTTATCCCTCAAAAAAAAAAAAAAAAGTGTTAGGAAAGGATGGAACAAATCACCATTTAGGTGTTTTTGTCTTTCTGGTTTGGTAATTGGTATAGTCTAGATGCCTAACTGAGACAGCTGAACTTAGGTAAGATGAGTCATACCAAAATTACTTCGTGCTTCTCTCTCATTCAAAGTCAATAAAGTCTGATCTGTTTGGTCATTGAAAGAACTGCTGGAAATGTGCCTTAAAGAGAAGTTTGGACAATGAAAGATAAAAGATAAAGGTACGTAGAGAAACCAAAGTAATACCTATAACAGAAAATTAACCAGCGCCAGGGCTTGTTTTTATTGCTGGAGCTCAAATGTATGAATTACTAGCTTGCTGGACCAGCCCATGATCTGGGCCAGCTGGATCCTCCCAGGTAGTTCTTGGGCACAGACGGGGGACATTCCCAATGAGCTGAGCTGTGTGTATGAGCCCCTTGGTTTGGGAACTAAGACAGGTTCATAGTATGGATGTATGCTGTTCCGTGTCAGTTGCTTTACTAGTACAGATGTAGTCTGCTATTCTAGTGTCAGACAACTCAGTGAGATGCTCTCCAAACACAATAGTGGTAAGTGCTTATAATGTTTGTGATGTAGCTTGAAAATGCAACAATGAAGAGAATTTCAAAACATTTTCAGCATACATCGACTCCAACCTCCATTGTCTTCAACTTTAGCTAGCCTAGTATCAAGTTCCCAAGTAGATTTGGTATTGTATGCAATATGTAGTATAAGCCATTTTGCTGTCTGCATGAGCCAGTTTGTCACTGTACTGAGGCTATTGCAACCTAGAGAGGCTGGAGATAAGGGCTGACAGGAACCTCCTGAAGCTGAACAAAGACAAAGGCAAAGATTTGGGACAGAATAACCCCCATGCACCTGTATAGGTGGAGGACTGACTACGTGGAGAGCAGCTTTGCAGAAAGTGTGCTGAGGATCTTGATGGACAATAAATTCAGCATGAGCCAGCAGTGTGCCCTGGCCACCAGTATCCTAGGCTGTAAAAACAAGAAGGCAGCCAGCAGGCTTAGAAAAGTTATTATTCCCGTTTGTTTGGCACTTGTGAGACTGAATCTGGAGTACTGTGTGCAATTTTGGACTCCCTAGTAAAAGAAGGACATTGACAAACTGAAGTGAATTTAGTGGAGGGATGCTCAGTGGCTGGAGCACTTCCCCTGTGAGGAGCGGACCAGGACTTCTTCAGCTTGAAGGAGGGAAGGCTCAGGCAAGATCTGATTGCTGTCATCAGGTACCTAATGAGTAAGCTCAGAGAAGTCAGAGTCAGACTTTTTAGAAGGAGCACAGCAAAAGGCTGAGAGGCAACAGCCACAAGATGGAACCTGGGAAATTTTGATTTGATATAGGAAAAAATGTTTTTACCATGACGATGGTCAAACACTGGAACAGACACCCACAGGAGCACTGGAACCTTGGTTGGACACAGTGCTGGGCAACCTGACCTAGCTCTCCCTGCTTTGAGTAGGAGGTTGGACTGGTGGCCTCTGGCGGTCCCCTCCAGTCTGCATGTTTCTATGATGCCAAAAGGAAGCCATTACAGAACTCAGTAAACCAGCACTTTACGGATATGTAGAAAGAAAGAAAAAAAATCTGTAACTATATGTACTTATTTTCCTTTTTAGAAATATAATCTTAGCTATCATTTGACTGTGAGTCAGTCGTGAGTCATTAGTCAGGTCACATATTTATCTTACAGTCATCCTCTAGATTTAGTCATCAAGGATAAATATCAGCTGACCTTCATATATACCAAAAGTTTCATAAAGTTAGATAAGACAGTCTAAGTACTTTTAGTGGTTAGCACTTGAGAATCTAAGCAATTGAGTTTTCTCTACCATTTAGAAGAAGATGCATTCTTTTTTTAATTATCAAACACACTGCTCTCAAGCCTCAAGCTATTTAGATTGAATGAACGATGCTTCAATTGTGGAACATTTTGTTTGAGCAGGATGTGAGCTTGTGCATTTTTCCATGATGGAAAAATCAGACATATCAGATTCAGATAGAAACTGAACCTGGTGCTGCATTTAGAAATCTATAGTCATCAGGACTCCCTTCTATGATCCTTAGGTTCTTTTTGTGTGTTTTGTATCGGTAAGAGTTGCCACTGACTTTTAGGTACTGAGTTTACTACATCTTTGAATATTACAGCTACACAGATAATGAAGGGTCCATTTAATGGCTCAGTCTCCAAGATGGCTGGACATGGATCATACCCAGTCCAGAAAATGTCTCTTTGCGGAGTCTTTGTTTGAAATGGTAAGTCCAGTGTGTGGATTTACCACATCGAGTATGGCAGCACACTTCCCAATGCCACATCAGCTAACTGTCTGCAAAGGGCAGACTGTGCCTTTCTTCCACTCTGGGCTATCTTGCTCAAGTGCTTCTTAGGATGGCAGAAATGGCATACAATGCAGATGGCAGGATACTCTTCATTTAGCACACTTCAGACTGATAACTTCTTTAGGTTTCTAATAGCCTGAAACGAAGATTTGGGACATGCTGTAAGGCCTACATTTTTGCCTGCTGGTGAGAAGCAGGTTGAGGGAGCAAGTGATAAGCAGCTCACTTGTGAAGAAAGACAAATATAGAGGAAGTATTAGAGATGCAGTCTGTGCAGGCAGTCGTCTTTGGGTTTTGATGGGTATTGGAAAGACTGCTTTTTTCCCACCTGCACTTTTTATTTTCCAAGAGTTAGAATTATCTTCTGGCTGTCTAAAATAACTTAGTTGGTAAAACAGAGCTCATATTTCACATATTTGTGGAATGAGTGGTTTGGGTTTTTTTGCAGCCACAGAGAAATTCTAGATCATCTGTCCTCACTTGCCAAAAGAATTCTGTGTGTTAATTATGGGATGTGAAATTAGGTTTCCAATTTTCCATTTAAGCTGCATGAAAAAGTTTGAAGTCCTTGACTCTAGAAACAAAGTGAAAGAAAGTGAAATGCCAGTTGTTCTTCAAATTCCACCTTCATGACACCTTTTAAGGACATAAACAATTGTCACCTCAGTAATACCATATTATAATAATATTTATACACATTAGCTTTCTTCTGCAACACTTGTGTTCTTCATCCAGTCCTTCATGTTCATATTGAGCTGTCTACTCATCAGTCTTCCCTTTGTGTGATCTTTGGAATACTCTAGCTGACTCCACAAATTCTCTCATAAAAATGTACCTCTTTCACCAGCTGAATACTATAATTGTGTGAATGACAAAGTCTGTTACTGCAAATGTTTGAATTGTCACTTAGCTATCATGTCAGAATCCAAATAGCACTGCCTTTCAGAATGACAGTATACTATTTCCTCCAGTCAATCAACTTCTGTTTCTTTCAGTTTGCTCACTAAATTGACAATAAAGATTTTTCATTCAGCACTGTTATCTCAATGAGCGGGGTTTACAACTAGCTGTATTTTCTGCACATATAAGGCAGATCTTGGCGAAATTGCATGCAATGGTCTGAAACAGCACATATGGGATACTCACTAGTTAGATGTTCCCCAAAATGCATGGGGAATATGTAAGGTATTTTTTTTTGTAATTGCTACAATAGCGGTGAAATACTATGTAAAACTGACTAAGAAATCTAGTTTTCCCAATGCCAATTCTACGTGGCTAGAACGACAATTCTTTTAGCTAATCAGCATCGATGCAACAAAACTAAGCTTTGTCAAAGCATGTTTTCCAGATAAGCTTTTATCTTTATGACAATATGAAACCAGAGTGGTCTTAAATGTCATCACCATTCTCATCTATCCTGCTGTAACAGCATCCAAAGCCACAGAAGGTAGAATGTGCCTGCACATCTTTTGAATTCTCAGTTGGAAGGCTCCTTACTTTGAAACAATGTGCAGGGCTTTCACTAAATTCATTTGGACTCTCGGCTCCCACACGAGAACTAGAAAGTGGTCCAAATTTCAAGTTAATTCTTTTAACATTTTTTCCTAGTTAAAGGGATTTTTTTTCCCCTCCATTTCCGTAGACCTGTAACAAAGGTGCTTCAATTTTGCTTTAAATGGAGGGGAGAGGAGAGAGGGTGTGTCATGGTCTTTGATCTATAGACGAACACAGGCAATTTTAGCCCAAAAGGAGCTGGTCTGAAAAACTACATTAAAATAGCAGTTGAAACATAATGCAAACTTAATGCTAATTGATGCTGTTTGGAATGCTATGTAGTTCTAGAAGCACTTCAATTTTGAAGGATGCATAATGGAAGACTTCAGCCTGTCATATGCATTTTATATTCCTATAAAAATATACAGAAATCATATAAGAAACATGATTTTGTTTCAATTAGTAAAGATGATAATGGCTTTTCCCTACTGCATGTATCTATGCTATGGGTTGCTTTAAATTATCATCTGGCAGTTGTTGTTGTAACATATTATCTGTTTTAAAATAAGCTGAAGACATAAGTCATGAAACAATGAACATCTTTTCAACAGTTAAGATTGTGTCTATTGCACTAAGTGGACTTTTATGAGGAGCACACAGTCCCACTGATGTTACCTAAGCTGGCAAACGCTGAAGACTGTACATAAAACAAAAAATCTGTAAATACAGAAATCTCATCCGAAGCAGGCAGAAAGAGGCTGACACCCTCTCTTTAGCCATCAAATCAATCAGAGAGACACACTGTAACCATAAATTTGACACTGTCTTTTTCTCCAATGAATATCCAGTATCATGCTTGCTCTGAAAAATAACAAACTTTTAAACTTTTAAGATGTCTTCTAAAGAGAGCTGAGCCAACAAGAGGGTGAAAAGATCTTCTGGAGAGATCTCTTCCTTCCAGTTTTGAAATATCCCATACATTTTGTGTTAGTCTGTTAACTTAGGCAATAAAAAGGTGGGTTCCACTACTAGTCAGATCTTTAGGTAGGCATGACAGGGTGAGGCAGAGTCCTCACTAAAGTTCCTTTGTGGACCTAGACCTTAGTCACAAAAAACCCATGTGGCTAGGCATGGAATTAAACCTTAACTGGTTAAATCTGGAGATATTCCTGTTTAGTTGAAATCTGGTTCTCAGCCTCCAAGATGAGCATCAAGAAGTGATACACCTTGCCCAAAATCTGTCCCCAGATTAAGAGACATTGGCTGACTCTGCAGCTTCTCCAAAAAAATTAAAATAAAATTGAATTGATTAGAAGAATTCGAAAGGCATGTTGCCTGCCTTGTACCATCAACGTATGAGTAGAGTGTCGGTCCTCTCTACAACTTAACGTACCGAGAAGTACATTACAAAACAAAGAACCACTTTATTTATTATGCAGGTGTAGTAGGTGATGTTTATTACAATGGAGCTTTAGCCTTCCTCCAAGGTCTTGAGACACTATTACAAGAGGAATACCTGGTATTGATTAGGAAGTTTGTTTTTCACAGCTCTAGAGACTCTTTTCACTATGAACTTTCCAGAACTGACTTATAACCTGTTTTCTGGTGTACCTTCAGACTGACTTTCTAAGAGAACTGGAATGGAACATCATTAATCCTCAGCACATCCTCAGATGTGCAAAGGGTCTGCCACCACTGCTCTAGAATCAAACTATAGTACATTTTGTTACTCAGCCTACAACAAACCCATGTCTAGCTTGTTGCTACCTTTTGAGGTTTCCTAATCTGAAGGGCTTCAATCTCACTGTTATCTCTGTTCTCTGCTTTCTAAAATAAGATGCAGGTCTCTGAGAAGGTGCATGGTGCCATCACCACGGCACAGGTATGGAAGAAATGGCTTAGCAGGTGTGAGGGATGAACTTTCTCAGTGGCTGGAGATCTGGCGGTGACTCCCAGAACAACCCCACTATGGCCAGGTGAAGCAGACTCAGACCTCACATCTCCTGCTGGGCCTTGGATAAGATATGCCTCCATTACATGATCCCTGTGATCCCATTTGGGCCTGTGCCTGCACTTCCAGTGAAGGCTACTGTAGCAGTGTGTGCGCTTAAGCAGTTTCCACACTGGTACATAGGAGATACCAAGCCTGCCCAGAAATTAATGTCTATGCAATCTCATCTCTGAGTGAGCACATTTAATGCACTTTGTCTCATTTCTGAGTTTCAGAAACAGAGTAATTTCTATGTCATCCCTCCCTATAGAGTAGGTTCAACAAGGTGAACTGTACTAGTTTCTGAACGACTTCTGGGCTTCTAACTAACTCTCTCCAATGACCTACATGCTGGAACAGAGATGCAGCATTTTTTTCTAGTTTCAATTTTAGAGATTTATTTTGAGGCTATGGCATTCGCTTTAGCATTGAACATTTTAGGCAGAGTACGAGTTTTCTAATCCAAGCTGGTTTTAAGCATTCATTTAACCAACATAAAGATGCTCTGGGTTTACAGATTTAGGATAATCTGGATATTACAGACAGATTATCTCAGGAAAGAAGGTAAATAGTTCCTTTTTGAACTGTTGGACTGAATGTTTGAACAGCGAGATCTGTCACTGGATAGCATATTTTTCTTAAAAGCTTATGAGAGAGCTGTCAGCAAAGAATGCCAGGACCTTTAACCAGACTGTAATGGGGCCTTTTATCCAAGTCCTTACAGCTCCTACACCAAGATGAATGATACTACAATGTACAGCAACCAAATAAAATTGACCTGTGACCATGTATTGGGTCTGTGTGCAGGGGCTTTGGTAGCAGGAGAGGGGCTACAGGCGTGGCCCCTGTGAGAAGCTGCTCGAAGCTCCACCGGCTCATAATCAGACACATCTTGGGCTGATGCCGAGCCCATCAGTGATGGTGGCTGCACTTCTGCAATAACGTATTTAAGAAGGGGATGGGACAAAGAAATGGCCATTGAGACCTGCAGCAAAGGAGGGAAGTGGATGTGAGGGAAACAGTGAGGAAGGAGCGGGAGGAGGCAGCCAGAGTGGAGATTCCCCTGCAGCCTGTGGGCAGAGGGCAGGCTGTGCCCCTGCAGCCCACGGAGGATCATGGTGGAGCAGCTCGTGAAGGACCATAGCAAGGCAGAGATGGACCTGAAGCCCATGAAGGACTACGGAGAAGCAGAGAGGGACCTGCAGCCCATGGAGGACCCCACACCAACGCAAGTGCCTGTTCCTGAAGCAGACCGTGACTCTGTGGGCAGCCCGCGCTGGGTCAGTGCATTCCTGAGGGGCTGCACCACATGGGAAGGACTCACGTTGGAGGGGTTCATGAGGGGCTGTCTGCCATGGGAGAGACTGGGGCGGGGCTGGGTTGCTGGCTGGACCTAAACCATGACAGACCAGAACATCAGTAGATAGTTCAGGGATTTTAAGTGTAGGTTAAAGCATAGCATTGGTTCCTGACATCTCTTACTTAATGTTATAGTTGGTACCAGGGTGCAGGAAACATTTAAAGCTTCTGAATAAAACAGAGAAAATAAAAATGGTCCTTTAAACACTCACTTACTTAGTCACTTATATTCAGTTTCTGTACTCAGAACTTCTTGAGGGTTTAAAATATCCTATGCAAAAGTTGTTGAGTGTTGTATGGCTGCAAGGCAGGCAATTCTGATTTGACAACATGATGAAGAATGTTTTTAACAGTGGTAAAATATTAGTAATCCTGGTGTATGTAATACAGTCTTTAGTATGAAATAATGGGTACAATCCGGTCTCATCTCCCTGAGACAAATGCAAAACTGGAGGAAACGCAGAAAAGGTCTGTTAAGATGATCAAGGAAATGGAAACTGTCTATGTGAGGAGAGCTTGTTTAGTCTCTCTCAATGAGCACCGAGAGGTGATATGACTGGTCTCCATCAATATTTTAGAAGGGAAACATTGGAGAGGAAAAAAAAGCTAATTAAGCTAAAGGACAATGCTGGCACAAGGACAAGCAGGTATAAATGGACCATGAATACATTTAAGCATGAAATGAGAAAAGTAGTATTTCTAAACACCAAAGGAAACAAATTTTGAAACAGGAGATGCAGCAGGAAAATGCCTAAGAACAGTAACAGTGATTTTCGTAACAGTTCGTGTAAGTTTATGCCATGGCTGGCTGTGATCACAAGGGAAGAGGTTCAATAGCTTTACTGGCCACACTTGGCCAGTGTCGTTTTATCAATCAAAGGAAAAACAGGCTTTCAGGTGCACTTGGAGACTGTAGTATCTGGGATGGGGAAATGGAGGGAGATTGCTCCCTAAAAGCTCCATCATCTGATCCAAGGCCTTTTCCTTTCACCCTTCTGGTGAAGAGAGTGGCTGGATTAAAAATTAAACATCCAAAGTTTAAATATTCTATACTTAACTGAGTTGCAACTTAACATTTAAATCTGTATTTTATAAAATACCCTGTGAATCTTAACTAACAGACAGCTTTTGTTTACCTATGCATTAACAATATTTTAATTTCAGTTTTACTTCCTTTTAAAGAAGACAATGGTTTTATATTCTATATTCTTTGAAAATCTCAACCGAAACACTGGGTTTCAATCTTTGTCATGTATTTCAAAATTTCCTCCAAATACTACTGCAGCTCTGACGATCAATTCAGCAGAAAGCTAAGCTGAAGTTAATGAAAGGCAGCAGATTATCTGGGATGTATGTAATGGTTTCCTGTCCCGATTCCACTCGTAACTTCCTCTCCCACCCCCAGTCAGTCTAAATGTTTCAGACAGTTCAGACAACATATAAATGTCATGAATACTGTCATGGTTTAAAGCTGGGCTGGCTATTAAACGGATGACGGATGCTCTTTGTTAACCCACTCCCTCCCCAAAAAGAGGGGAAAGAGAAAAGGGAAAGAGACTTACGGGTTGGAAAAGTTAAAACAGCTTTAATCTAACTACAATAATAATGTATAATAATAATAATAGGAAAATAATAATAACATATAAATACAAATATATACAACACTGATATCGAGCTCCTCCCTCCCCGATGACAAACACATCACCCTGATGCTGCAGGGCATGCCCCGGGTAAGTCCCAGACTGTATTCAGCAGCAGGCACAAACTGGATTCAGGAATGCACGGATCGGAATCAAAGGCAGAAGAACCGGACAGAGCCCTCCTTGAAAGACGGCCATGGAAGAAGAGAGCTTGACCCTCATGATACCTCAGCTTTATACTGAGTATGATGGGTATGGGATGGAACACTGCATTGGGTCAGGTTTGGGTCACCTGTCCGACCCACCCCTCCCCACCACAGGGTCACAGGTGTGACCACTTCTTTGCTCTTTCATTTCCAGCGCATAAGAAAGTTAGCAGAAGCAAGCACTGACCTTGGTCTCCATAGGGATAACTATAAGCCAGAGCCTTACTGCATACCATTGCTACTGATGTTCCAGCACTAACTATAAACACCGAGCCTCATCACTGCTAGAAGCAGCTACTGTCTGGAAAAACATGCAGTTAATTTCAGAGAGCACAGCTTCTCAGAAGAGACTTAACTAAAAAGTAAAGGTACTAAAATAAAATTGGTTCTGTCCTAACCCAAGCCAGGACAGATATACAGAAAATAACCATCTCCTACGAATACTGAGAGTGATCGAGGTAAAAAAAAAAAAAAAGAAGAAAATTTTTGATAACAATAAATAGGAAGCTTCATTTGCCCACCAAAGAGAAACACCCTCAGCTTTTCCAAGTATCTGAAAGATAAAAATGCAGTAACTATATCACTTCTTGCAGTGCCAGTATGCCAATTTTAGCTTATTTCCAGTTTCACAAACAATTGCCGTAACAGAACATATTTTAGCAGAGCTGAGTTGCTTTATTAAAGACAGCGTCGTAGGTTTTGCAGTTTCCAAGGTGGTGTTATTTCTGTTTACGCTCAGCGCCGTGCGTACCCACCACCCTCGGAGCACACCGGCCCGGGATTTACGCCAACAGGGGCAATCGGGCTGGCTCGTGCGCCTCCGGCCCAGGCCGGGCCACGCATGTTCACACCTCCAGACTTTGTCCATACGTTATCTCCTGTTTCTGCCACAGTTCTTGGTTTGTGCAAACTCCTTTGTCCTTAGTAGGGTTTCTGTGCAGAAACGGGCTCGATCTATTTATTTGTTTTAATATATCCCTGTGACTTCGATGGAGCACCCAGTCTTTCAAACCAGGCGCGGGGGCTGTCTCCTGAGCACAAGCACGCAGCACACTGGTTCACAAATGCTGTCTTCTCGAGAGAAAGCAGGCAAAGGCTCCTTGCCTGTGCAACACGACCGTCCCGGCTGAGACGCGGGCCGCCCTCCGGAGCGGGGACTCGCACCGGGCACACGGGAGCAGCAGCCCCGCCCGCCCCGTACCAACGCCCTCCGCACAGAACCCCTGCCAGGCCCGGCACTTCCGGGCCGTCTCCCGCTGTGCATCCTGGGAGATGTAGTGTCCGTCCCAGGAGAGGCCAAGGAGCGTGTGGCGCATGCGCAGGGGCTGCGCCGCTCTGCAGCTGGAACCCTCACGGCCCAGCGACGCGACTCCCCACAGGCCGCGCCCCGTTGTGTCCCGGCAGCGCGCTCTCTCCAGGAGGAGCGTGCCGATTGGTAGGCTGGTTCGTTCACGTGGTTCCCAGCGACCAATCAAGTCTTCCAGTTGGCGAAGGCCGCCCTTCCGCTTTCTCGCACCCCTGAGATATGGCGGCGTCCAAGGGCCGGCGGCTGCTGTGGCACGGGCGGTGCTGGTTCTCGCAGACGGAGTCCGCTGTGCCCTCGCAGCCCCCCGACTCGCTCTACCCGCCCATAGTGGCTTCTGCCACGGCGAAGAGTAAAGCGGCCAGGCGGCGGCGCCTGGAGTATTTCAGCCAGCGGGTGCACGAGGCGGCCTCGGTCGAGGAGAAGCTGCGGCTCTACGGGCGGGTGCAGCGGCCCAAGTACGTGGTGCACCCGCAGAGCTTTGCCCTCAACGCCGACCGGTGGTACCGGAGCTTCACCCACACCGTCTTCGTGCCGGGGCTGCCCCCGAGAACGGCGCCGGCAGCCGCGAAAGCCCCGGGAGCGGTGGCGCTGGAGGCCGCGAAAGCCCCGGAGGGCGCTGTACCCGAGGCTGGCAGAGCCCCGGAGCTGGGAGCGGCAGCACCAGGGGCCGCAAAAACCGCGGAGCCCGCGGCGGGAGCGGCGCAGTACCTGGATATGGGCCAGCTGCGCTCCCTCGCCTGCGACGCCCTCCTGCAGGAGAGCTTCTACCAGACGAAGAAGCGGCCGTACCTCTACCGCGATCAGGATCACACGCCCGGCCCGTTCCTTACACAGCTCGTCTCCACTCTCACCGCTTTTCTGTGTAGTCGCAACCCGCTCCTGGCTGCCTCCTCTCTTGGTGCGGAACCGGGGTGGGAGGGAGAGGGAAGTGGGAGCCCTTGGGCGGTGAGGCCGGTCTGTGAACCCGGCAAGAGGGTCGCTGGAGTAGCTGAGTTGTTCAGAACACCGCTAGTAATCTGCATCGTCTCCATTGTCCCACATGGCATAAGTGGATTTTGATTTTTCTGTTTTACTGCGGCTACAGAACAAGAATTGGGAGGGGCTTAAGTGCAAATCAGTGATCTGTTTATCCCTCTGTTGTGTTTCAGATCTAAAACCCGAAGTTAACTATTACTGGCATCATGGTGAAGAAGTTGTTGCTCATGGACATCGAAAGGGTAGAGTTGATCCTGTGCGATTTCAGATAGATGATAATCCGCACCTCCAAATTCGTGTACCAAAGCAACTTCCAGAGGTGTGTATGTTTTCAACAGCAAGTTAATGACATGCATTTTCATTTCTGTTTCTGACAGCCACTGAAACCGTGTGATAAGTAGTATGTGGAGGACCTGATTAATCAGGCATTTAGTACATTTATGTGTTTTTCAAGTCTTAATGCTCTTGGTACCTTGTGATAAGTGCTCTCTGTAGGTCTTGAGACTGTCTTCTGAACTCTACATTGATCATCTTTGTGCTTTAGATAAAACGCGTGTTCTTTTAATTAAATGGAGTTTCTAACTTTTTTTTTATGCTTGTAAGTGGAGGCAAGAAATGCGTGTAACGTTCTCAGTGGAGGAGAATAAGATTAGGGAAATGGAGATGAAAAGAATGGGTTAAGAGAGAGCACGTATAATCTAAATTTGAGCTCTGTTACCTGTTAGTATTACTTAACGGTTGTTTTCTTGAATACTCAGTTTTCTGGAAGCTGATTCAATATTCTAATCTTTTTCTTGTAGGTTTATACAATGGTAATTGTGTAGACCGTGAGGGTCTCTTGCCCTGTTTCCACCACAAATATAAAACTGTGCTCCACTTTCTGTAAATGCTGTATATTTTTTGCTTACTTAATTGTACAGTTTGCTTAGATTAGTACTGTCAGATGTTATAAAGCTTGGCATTTTCGAAGAACTGTCTAGACAATTAAAAATGTTACATAGTGCTAAACACTGAATACCTAAACTCACTGTGCCAGTTCAAGTTAGTTTATGAGCTACTGCTAGAATAGTTTTTGCTCATCTACTGCAGTGAGTTCTGATTTTGAATATGGTACCAATTGGCAGCTTTTTTAGCACCATTTCTCACAATGTTTTTTGTATATTGTAGAAAATTCAGACATCAGCATGCATGTACTAATGCTCATCACAAGACAAGAAGTTCTGTTGCAAAAATGAATTTCAGTTAAAGTTACATGTATGGTGTATGTAAGCAAGACTTGCACCTTCTGCTGTCTGACCAGAAAGTGGCCAATATGAGGCCTGATATCAGAAACGTGACTTTCATCATGGCTTTTCTTTCTTCTAATTACTGCAAGATTGTACCGTTGGAGTCAGATCTTGGAGATGTTCCCGTTATTGATCACAAACCATCCAAACTACCGTTGTTCAAAAGGCAGTATGAAAACAAGGTGTTTACAGGTGAGTTTTTGGACATGAAATGTTAACTACTTTTTTGCATTAAAAAAAAACCCAACCCCAAAACAGACACCACCTCCATGACCTTTCTTCTCCCATGAACAGAAAAAACAGTTTTTATATTTTTATATATAACTGTACTATATAATTACATATAGTATTTAAATCTCTATTGAAAGTCTATGTCAGTCAGGCAATGGAGGAGCATCATCTTCCTGTGTGTATGGTACTCTATGTCCAGATTCACTTGAAGGAGTTGGGTTGAATGGAAAATTTACAGATAACTGGCTTTGAATGTTGATAGATCACTTCAGAGACATTTTCATATGTGAAATCTTGCCTTTTGGAGTGGGCAAGCCCTCCAGTCTCATCTGGAAATGGGAGGAATCTCAACATTTACAGAAGTCTATAGTAGAGGTTCTAACCTTCTGTTCTTTGGCCTCTGATATTATACATACAAACACATCTTTACTAAAGAGCGTTCTCTGACTGACTCTTTTCTTTTGGGGGAGCACAGGCTCAAAGGTAGCAGATCCATGCTGTTATGGACACACCCAGTTTCATCTTATCCCTGATAAACTAAAGAGGGAGAGGTATGTAAGGGCAAATCTTGAAGATCAGATTGAAGTTGTTTATCGAGCTAATGGTATTGCAAGTCTCTTTGCGTGGACAGCAGCACAAGCAATGTATCAAGGTGAGAAAGTCAACTTGGTAAATACTTCCTCGTGATGAATGCCTGCTGTAAACTTCTCTAACCTTTTCACCCCACCACCTTTTTCTCATGGTTTTTCTTCTGAAGACCACCCTTTACAAAGGTCTTTGAAAATTTAATTGAACCAATGAGTAAAGCAGACCTTACACAAGGGAGTTAGTTAAGGCTTTGTCTTTGAGTACTTTGACTCAGGGAGAATTAATTACACAAAAAAATATTTTTTTCATGTACAACACCAAGCCTGTGCAGAAACCTTAATCCTGCGTTGCTCAGTCCCCATTTGTTATGGGGGAAGGTGGCAGATACTAAGCAAGTTTTCCTTTTTTTGGCCCCTTGAAACAACTGTGTTGCTTAGCCCATTGTTTCAGAAATACCCATTCTATGTAACTACGGTCAGTGAAAGAAAAATGTCACCAGGTTACTTTAGGATTTTATGCCTGCGTTTGTCTAAACATCCCAGAAGACCTGGATGAATAGACCAGATCAGTCGTTTGCTTATTCATGTAAATATGATTGTTACCTGGTGTTACTAGAAGATACCTGCTGGTTTGTAGTTTCACTTGTGAAACAACACATAGAAGAAGATCCTTTGACCGTGATTTGTATTGCTGGCTTTGCATCAATACATAATGGTATATTACAAAGCTTGACTTTTTTGTGGACGTAAAACATTGAAGCTAAGTAGGTCTTAACTTCAAAGCTGGTTACAGTTGTAGGCACATAAGAACAGCGTGATTCAAATCTATGGAGTTTTTTCTTTTTCTGTAACAGTTTCTAGCAGTGTTCGTTGTGCATGATGGCAAATATCTTTAAAGAATATTACTGTATGTTTTAGCACTTGTAAATATATTAAAAATATTTCTTAAATGTGATTATTAATGCTCAGCAGGGCTTGTTTGAAGCATTAATACTTACTGACATAATGTACTTGGTGTTGTCTGGCTGGTCACTACAGTCAGTTATGCTTATGCCTTCATATGCATGCTTCTGGCATGAAACATAGGTTCACTGCCCTGTGAGAAGCATGGAATAGTTGAAAGACATTTCCCCTCAGATCACTTGCAGAACTTGGATGCATTAATAACCTAGGTAATTTTAAAAAGTCACTTGGCTGATCAGTGTGGGGTTTTTTGTCAGTCAGTGATAGGGAACTATGTGCAAAATGCAAATTCACCACTGTGTGTCTGATCTTGGAAATATCTTTAATTAGTTGTTGTGGTTTAGTTTGTATGCGGAATGCTTGTGTTGCTAAAGCAGACAGGACTTTTCCCCTACTAAGCGGCTGCTGCAATTCCTACTATTTTTCTGTATTTCAGGATTGTGGTTTAGATGTGTGTGCTAACAGGAATTTTGAGTCGTGTATAACTAGTGTTGTTTATTTTGTAGGATTCTGGAATGAAGCAGATGTGACTCATCCTTTTGTATCACAGGCAGTAGTGACTGACGGAAAATACTTTGCTTTCTTTTGTTACCAGCTAAATACTTTAGCACTAACTGTAGAAACTATTAAAAATAACTCTCGGAAGAATATCTGTTGGGGTACAGACAGTAAGCCATTGTATGATGTTGTGGAAAATGGTAGCGTGAAAGGCTTTAATGATGAAGTTTTGCTTCAGTTGGTTCGTTTTCTGTTAAACAGACCAAAAGAGCTGTAAGTCTTTAAACAATATTCTTGTTTATGTGCCTGAACTTAATTGTGACTCCATAAAGTATGGACTAGAATATGCCTCATTCTTAGTCAAGTATTTGCCTAGCAAACGCTGTAGACATCTTTTATGATATTTGGGCCTTATTTCTTTATTTTAAATGTATGATACTGTACACTGAAAAATAAATGTCTAGAATACCTTAATGTCTTTTGTGTATTTACTGTTAAAAGTATATTGCACTAATTCAGAGCCATGTGAATACTTTCTTTTAGCAGATCCATAGCTCTATGTTGAACTACCGCAGCAAAGTATGAATTCATGTGACCATCTCATGATATGGATAGCTAACGGCTGTCTTGATATTCGGGACCAGTGAAAAATTTCTGATTTTGTGCCTGATAAGTTACTTGTCTTATGCTCACTCATTCTAAAGAGAAAGCGAGCTCGAAATAAGTATCTTAAAATCGAGTGGTTGGCACTTCAGTTACATAACAAGGGAAACTTTTAAGACAGTTGTCGAGCAGTAGTATAAACGATGAAACTTGCTTCCAAAGATTCTGTTATGAACACGCATACACATTTTTAAATTGTCATCTCAGGAACCACAGATAGAACTCTCAAATGCATTTGGAGTCTACAGTTTTCCCTTTAGGTTGGGACCATGATTTCAGCTGTAGACATCTTGCATGTTTTCATTGCTGATGCCTGTCTTATGGCTGGGTTTAGTAGACAACAGCTGAGCCCAAACCGTGACTAGGTTCTCTTGGTTAATAAGATACAATATGCAAGGACTGTTTAGGAATATTTACTTACCAACAAAGTATGTCTGATTTTAAGGTAATTAAGCATGCCTATAATTGTACGTAGTTCTGTACACTGCGTGTGACCTTTCTGGAGTTTTCCACGGTTCTTATCAAGGGTCAAGTAGTTTGTTTTGAAAGAGAGTAGTGAATCATATGTGATGCTTGTTGGAATACTTGCTTGCACATTCTTCAGCCTAAGCAACTGGGGATCCTGCTTCCTGTTGTAAACTGACTTAGAGTATTTTGCTAATAAAAGATGAAGTATTTATAGTCTTATTTGATTGATATTTTGCTATGTTAGAATGAATTATAGTTCCCGCTTTCTCCACTAGCAGAGGATAATAACTAAGATGTGCAATAGTACCAGATTCTTTTTAACAGAAGTTAAAAGTCCTTAAGTGCTCTTTTTGCCTTAACAATGCTTGAGTATTACTAGTTCTGATCACTGCTGATCCTTGGATTAAATGAATGTTCTATGTAGGAACAGAAGATAAATTGATCAGTGCTTATCAATATGTAAAGGGCGGATGTCAAGAGGATGGGGACAGGCCCTTTTTGGTGGTGCCCAGCCATGGGACAAGGGGCAGCGGGCCAAAACTGGAGCACCGGAAGTTCCACCTGAACATGAGGAAGAACAACTTTATTGTGAGGGTGACAGAGCCCTGGAACAGGCTGCCCAGAGAGGCTGTGGAGTCTGCTTCGCTGGAGGTACTCAAAACCTAACTGGACGTGTTTCTGTGCAACTTGCTCTAGGGGCATCTGCTGTAGCAGTGGGGTTGGGCTAGATGATCTCTGGAGGGGCCTTCCAACCCCTACCATTCAGTGGTTCTGTGCTGACTAGGCATGTTGATTGCAGAGAATGACTTGAGACCTAGCTTAAAAGTGACGGACTGATACTGTTTCCTGATGCGGTAAAGGGATGATGCAAAATGAATGGAAGGATGCTTAAAAAAACAGTTGGGTATTCAGACTCTGAAGACAAGCTTTACCTGCATACAGCCAGGTATGGCTGAAGGCCATACGGTATGGCTTTCAACTTGAAACTGCGAGTTGCATACAAGCAGTGGCTGTGGAAAGCTGACATGTAAAGTCAAAGAAACTCCTGCTCCCAGGGTAAAAACCACTCACATTTCTGTGACTCAGCCTCTGTCTATCTTGAGACTTCAGCTGCAGTAGAGCAAGTTCAAAGAACTTTTTTTGCTTTGTGCAGTTTTACTAGTGACTGAAATATCACTGTAGGTGTGTGACCTGGTAGAATAACCCAGCATAGGAGTGAGGGAGGAAGGGGGAAGGTTATCGTGAGCTCGCTGTTTTGTAATTGCAAAGTACCAGCTTCTGCTTTCTGAAGCTATCTCAAAAGGCAAGGGCATACCCTGGAAAAGCGGTGGGTGGCAGTGCTCTACCTTCTACTGAGGAAAAAATGAAATGGGCGTTGTTCTGCTTTTTTTGTCTGGCAATGTTGAGACATCATGATGTATGCAACTTTCTTCAGCAATCCTTCATCTTTTACTCATCTATTCAGGGTGTTTAATGCTGCCTTACAACGATAAAGTCAAACAAAAGCTCTTTTTTTCTTTAAAGATTGTATAGCTACTAAATGTTTAAAAGTAGGAAGCTTACAAGTTACAGCGTTCCTATTCTTGACCTTTGCTCAGCAGAAGCTTCCAATGATTCTCCTCCTTTAAGTCTCATGGGTACATTGTTCTTTAGTAATCTATTTTGTTGAGTTTGCTTTTTAAAAGAAGCAATTAAAGGCAATTCAAAGAACACAGGATGGAAATCTCAAGTTTGGTTCCTTTGCCCTGTATTAATTTCTGCTTAGGCCTATTGGGGCATATCACAAGGGAACATAAGACTATCTAAAAATAAGATTTGGTTTTACATAATGAGGCAAGTATTTTCTCTAGTACTGAACTACTTTGTTTAAAATTTATATCACCTTCAAGTGTGACTGTTCTAAAACTCCACTTGTACTGTTGTTTCAGATTATGAAACTGCAAGTGGTGGTTTGCAATGGAGCTGCCTAAGCAGCCTTTCCCAAAATTAAAGTGGAAAGGAGGAGATGGGAACACTCTGAAACTTTCTTGTGTCTGTTACAGGATCATGTTGCACCAAGTTGTTGGGCTAGATAGTTCTGTCTCATTTCAGACATGAGAAATAGCTTCAAGATTTATAGTGTCTGCTTGGTCCTGTGGAAGTCTCTACTGGTACCTCTTCTGTACTGAGGTTTTCTGTCATTGGAGAAGACACCTTCTCCTTTTATCTCAGAAGCAGATGAAGATTTCCTTGTTCTTGAGCTCCATTGGGATTTTTCCTGAGGCAAAAGCAACTCTTGAAGTCGGCTGTTGGTGAGAAAGTCTATTGACAACTTGGCCTACTGCCTCTTTAGAGACCGTGCATACTGGCAGTGTATCTCTGATAGAAGCAATGAAAGTGGCTTTCCAGTGGATCCTATGCTAAAATGAGCAATCCTCAACCAGTAGTATAACAAAGTCCACTAGAGTAGGAGACTTGTAAAGTTTGCACTGAGGTAGTGCCAAGTCTGGTCTGGTACAAAAAATAATGTCCTGTGGATCAAAACTGAGTCTAATAAACACAGCCCCAAGAAAGCTTGCACAAGAACTGCTTTTTCAGGGAGAAAGTAAGTTATCAAGTGAGTAGAAATGTCAAAGTAAACAGACTTAAAAAATGAGTAAAGCGTCAAGGTAAATGGAACATCAGCGAGCTGACTATCAAGACTGTGAAGTAAGTTAGCCGTGACAAAACTTGAGGTAGCATCAAAACCAGACTGGTTGCAAACAGTACGTGACTTTGCACACATTCTATTCTAGTAGTGTATTAGAACCCCACTGAGAGAAGGCCTTCAAGAAATACAAGTTGAGGATCCTAAAAAAACCAAATTAGAAATGTACGTATCAGCTAATCCAAAGTTCTCTCTGCCTGGGACCAGGGAACAGCGGATGTGAGACAAGGGGTTTTTCTCACATTCTCTGTCTTCCAGCAGAGTGTCATTCCCACCAAAAGCAAGAAGGCCTGTCACCGTAAGGCAAAACAACAAATCCCTGACAAAGAAAGGGCAGGTCATTGCTAAGGGAGGAGTGTTCTTGTGTTTCCGTTACCAAAACTTTGTTATTCCTGGATAGTACTCAATAGTGGTAGACTAGAATCCCACAGGTGGTCTGAGATTGGTACGGAAAAACAGGTAACTGCTCCCCTCTTTTGCTATTGTGGAAGGATGGAAAGTGCAGGTAATCCTGCATTTGATGATCTAATACAGGCTGAGGTTGTATCAAGAACATGACAGAAATGAGAAGTTGCTCAGCCATGTCTAGGTGGATTTGGTTTAAGACATTCATCAGGTGGATCCCTGGGGGAAGTTCCTGGCAGGACTGATCACCTGTGGCTGGTTAGCCACAGGAGAGGTTCCAGATAGTATTAAAGAAGCCCGTCCTGTTCTGATTCTGGAAATCCTGGACTATGAACTGTTGGAGGATATTAGTAAATGGGGGCCAGTAATGATTACAGGGATTGTGCTGCAGCCCTTCACAAGTATGCTGACAAATTATGTAAAGTTCATTCAATAAATACACAGTAAAATGAATTTTCATAACTGAGTTCTTGGAAGACTTGGCTGTCCTAGAAATAGACTAAGAAGAATTACAAACTACAAGGAGTTAGCATATGGACACTACTAATACATTTATTAATGCATGTTGTGATGGGAAGTGGGGAAGTTGTGAACCTCACTACATCCTCTTACAGGAGCAGGAGTTTAGAATTAAAAATTAAATTTGTATCTAATTCAGAATGAAGGAAGGCAGTCTCAAGTCTGCCGCTGTTCAGCCTGGTAACTAACCTATTGATCTTGAGGCTGGAGTTTGAAGATGTGAGGTTAACAATTGTTTCCTCAGTTTTGAAGATGATCTGGGTGGGCCACTTAGCACCAGTAACAGATGCTCTATGAGGAGTTGATTTACAGCCTTTTCAAAAAATCCTTGAAGAAGACAAAGAGGTAGAAGGACCTTGGCGTGCTTTTTTATGTCTCTGCAGAACTAAGTGCTATCCAGATTATGCTACTGAAAAGATAATTATTTCAGAAAGGACAGGAAGCTTTATGATGTCTGCTCAGCTGTGTTGACCTGTAACTATCTGCAATAATTTTTAATCTCTCTTATTTTTTATTGTTCCTGGTTTCTGCATGATTTGAAGGTTCTGTCTTTAGCAGAAATGTTCTTTGAGTGAACATTCAGTATTTCTTCTTGGTCTTTTAATAACTGTTTGAAGTTCGATTTGAACTACATCTTCTGCTACAGAATCTTCTCTGTATTACCTTTCTCATTCCTACTATGTCATACTTGATTTTGTTAGTTTTTTTCCTTGTACAGCAAGAAGAATTGATCTTAATGTGTCTCCTTTAAAGGAAATCTTCCTTCCATCTCTTTCATCTTTTTTTTCTTTCAATATTCCTTTAACCTGTAATCAACTCAGTACAGTTTTTCACTGCTCTCAAGGGACACGGTACAGGAACATTTTCACTGTTGCAAGGTACAGCTTCTAACACAAGAGTGTCTGCACTGCAAATAATCATGCTTTTCTCAGTCAGGTATCCCAGAGGAGGTTTAGATTTCAACCTCAAATTTCAGCCTGTAAAGGCTTTTTGTTTGGTTGGGTTTTTTTCAAAGCAGTTTCTGCAGCAACACATTTCTCTTGGTAATAGAAGGTGATCAGGAGTTGGAATTTTAAAACTCAGGTTCTAGGATTGTTTAGCCTGGAGAAGAGAAGGCATCTTATCAATGTGAACAAATACTTGATGGAAAAGGTTGAGTAAGATTTGGTTAGGCTTATTTCAGTGGTATCCAGTGAAATGGCAATAAGAAATGGCCAGAAACTTAAAACCAGGAAATTCTACTTAAAGAGAACTTTTTTTTTTTTTTTTTACTATAGAGGCAAATGATCAGTGGAACAAGTTGCTCAGAGAGGGTTGTGGAGTTTTCATCCTTGGAGATACTCAAAAGCAGACTGATCTGATCAGCCCTGGGCAACCTGCCATAGGTGACCCTGCCCTGAGCAGGGTGGATGGACTAGACAAAACGCACCTTCCAACCTTAACCAGTCTACAATTCTGTGAAAATAAATTAGTGGTCAGTGTGTAGATGAGACAATGAAAGTGTGTAGGAAAAAATCATGTGCGGAGATTTTGGCAAATAGTGGACATTGGGCCTGGACCTTCTCTCTTTTGGTCTTAGCGTGGCCATCTATGTTTGTGCATTAAGTCAGCATAGACAAATTTTACTTGGTAACACAGCTGCAAATGGCTTCAGCGGAAGTGAAGACCATTGTATTATATCTTCATTTCTTGGCAGAATACTGTCGTGGTTTGAGCCCAGTCACCAACAAAGAATCACGTGGCCACTCGCTCTCTCCTCCCCCCACACAGGGATGAGGAGAAAATGTAACGAACCCTGGTGGGATGAGACAAGGACAGGGAGGGGTAACTCACCAGTTATGGTCACAGGCAAAACCAGACTCGACTTGGGGAAAAAAATACTCAATTTCATCAGTTATCAATCAAAGCACAGTAGGATAAGGAGACACGAAAAGACAGATCTTAAACCACAAATAAATACCCTTCCCCCACCCCTCCTCCCTTCCCAGGCTCCAGTCCCCTCGCTCCCGATGTCTCTCCCTCCTCCCTGCTCAGCGGCACAGGGGGATGGGGAATGGGGGGTGCAGTCAGTTCACCAGAGATTGTCTCTGCCGCTCCTTCCTCCTCAGGCGGGGAGGGCTCCTCACACGCTTCCCGTGCTCCAGCACGGGGTCCCCCCACAGCAGACAGTCCCTCACGAACCCCTCTGATGTGAGTCGTTCCCATGCAGTGCAGTCCCTCAGGAACGCGCCGACCCAGCGCGGGCTGTCCACAGAAACGTGGTCTGCTTCAGAAGAAGGCACCTCCTCCCCTGACATGGGCTACTCCGTGGGCTGCAGGTCTCTCTCTGCTCCTCTGTGGCTCTTCACAGGCTGCAGGTCCATCTCTGCCTTGCCGTGGTCCTTCACGGGCTGCTCCACCGTGATCCTCCGTGGGCTGCAGGGTCACAGCCTGCCCTCTCCCCGCGGGCTGCAGGGGAATCTCCGCTCTGGCCGCCTCCTCCCCCTCCTTCGTCACTGACTGCCCATACCTGCACAGGTGTTTCTCTCACCTCCCCCTCCTCCCTCTGCTGCAGGTCTACACGACTGCTCCCTTGTCCCCTCCTTAAAACCATTATCATTGCAGAGGCGCATCCATTGTCTCTAAATGGCCCAGCCTCAGCTGGAGATGGGGCCGTCTTTGAGCTGGGGGAGCTTCTAGCAGCTTCTGACAGGGGCCACCTGCCCGTGTAGCCCCTTCTCCTGCTACCAAAGCCCTGCCACACAGACCCAACATACTCTAGTAAATATTTCTTAAATCTGCTTTAGCAACCAGATCTAGACACCTAAATTTTAAAGTACCTAAAAAGCACAAGAGTGAGAAGCAAAACCACCCTGCAGGATTTGTGAAGCTAAGCTGTCAGCGCTGACCCAGCTTCTGGTGGAATTCACAGAGGAGGCTACTGCCCTGGTTACCATACTTGAGCTGAAATCCAGGATGCACAGTTCAGAGCCACCTGAAAGGGTCTGCCCAGAAGGAGTTTGGGACAAGAAGGGGGTGTGATCCCAGTGGGGAGACTGGCAAGAGCCAGAAGGCTGGAAAGCTCAAGAAGGGTAAGGGCATAAAACCTCACTCTTTCTTCCTCATAATCCTTCACATAGTTACTACGGGCTCACCACCCATACCTTTCCCTCTACTCACAGCTCCCGAATGCTCTGGCACTTGCCCCTATCTCTGAACACATACACACGCCTGCTAGCAGACCTCTCTTTTAAGTCAGTCCTCTCCCTAGTGTGTGTCACCAGGATTTTGGACACGATACTCTTAGTAAGGACACACTTAGCCCAGAGATGTCTCATCTTGGTTATTTGTTGTCAGTATCATTTGAATGTATTAATATCTAACTAATGGAGTCACATTGGTTGTTTTCACATAGAGTTTTCATTATTTTAATCCCTTTAGCTACTATTTTTTGAAGTCATAATTTTTAGGTCATAGAAATAATCTGCCCTCTCCTGTAAGGACATTTCTGTTTACAGGTTCAAGATGCACAATTCATCTTACTCCACCTAGTTCAGAGTTTGCTTTTAGGAGACAGACTTGACTTTTGTCTTCCCAATTGTTTCCTTACATTATTTGGCTCAAGTGGTACGCAGTGAGGCTTTTCAGTCCACCCTGCCCTTTCCTAGAAATCTTTTAACACAGAACGTAAAATGGCAACTTCACAGTTGACATTTAAACTTCAGTCCCAATTGCTTTCAGCCATTCACAGGCTCAGAGTAATGCCATAGTCTGATTCAGTGGCTTGCAACAAAAATATGGTTGATTTATTTAAGCCATAATTCTTTGTGCACATATGACATTTTCAGAAATCACAATAGGTATGTCACCAGAGCAAACATCCAAACACATGGTCATTATGTTGATTTTGTTTGGTGTCTCTTCAATGCCAGGCTGGCCTTGTGCTAATTCAGCTCATGGTCAACATAGTACTATGCTTACAAGAGCGAAAAGCAGCACAAGTCAGAAATTATGTATTGTCCACTCTGAGCAAAGCTGAATGCCCAACTTAGTATATTTGTATTGTAATGAAATCTTGCTGAACAAAAGGCAGGTTTGTGCCTTTAGAAGTACATTTAAAAAATCATCAAAATATCTATGTACCTTAGAAATATAAATTAAAATTCCATTAAAATTATTAGGATTTAGGAATCTGACCTGTTCATATACTTTAAAAAATCCTAATGAGAACCCACCTAATTGCAATATTAAGCACATAACTGTTTTTTAAAAATCCACTCCCAAATGATATTCATCAAGAATAACATGCTATTAAGAAACAACATCAAATTACAGCTTGTCATTACTTTCAAAACTAGAAAGTCATATAACAGTGCAAATCCCTTGTCTAAACACAGTTGCAAACCTAAATCTTACTAACCTACCGAAGAGTCAGAGTCTTACCTCCACCTTAATTTTTGGATATTTTCTCTAAGAAGCAGGCATTACTGTTCCCCTACATTTTCCCTATGCTTCTTTGCTTTCCTTACCAACTTAAGAAGCTTCTCATGGTAAAGCCTGTCTGTGTATTCCCACAGGATTTCCCAAAGAGTTTATTTGGGCTTATCTGCCCTATTAAAACAACAATAAAATATTTGACATTAACTTCTTAACAGTAACTTCTTAACAGTAACTGTATTAGAGTGGGTCATTACTCACACAGGTAAAACATTACATACCTTCCGAAAGAACCATGTCATACTCTACCAGTTATCATTGGGAGGTTCAGAAAATGTTTGAATTTGATGTCTGTGCTTATATGCAGAATGAAACACCTACATTCATATGCAGAAAACAGAGGCTGAGTCACCACTGCCTGCTGTTCATTTCTGGTATGGAGGAGACACTTGGGCATGTCAGAGGTCATATGTAAGGAATTACTGTATTAATAGGAAGCTCAGAGGCAGATCTGCTTTGATGTAAACTTGGAGACACAACAATTCAGTGTATAGCCTTAACTGCATTCTCAGTGTTGGTATTTGTGTAGGGTCTGTGTGGCAGGGCTTTGGTAGCAGGGGCAGGGGCTACACGGGCAGGTGGCCCCTGTCAGAAGCTGCTAGAAGCTCCCCCAGCTCAAAGACAGCCCCATCTCCAGCTGAGGCTGGGCCATTTAGAGACAATGGATGCGCCTCTGCAATGATAACGGCTTTAAGGAGGGGACAAAGGAGCGGTCGTGTAGACCTGCAGCAGAGGGAGGAAGTGGGTTGTGAGAGAAACACCTGTGCAGGTATGGGCAGTCAGTGACGAAGGAGGGGGAGGAGGCGGCCAGAGCGGAGATTCCCCTGCAGCCCGCGGGGAGAGGGCAGGCTGTGACCCTGCAGCCCACGGAGGATCACGGTGGAGCAGCCCGTGAAGGACCACGGCAAGGCAGAGATGGACCTGCAGCCTGTGAAGAGCCACAGAGGAGCAGAGAGGGACTTGCAGCCTGTGGAGGACCCCAAATGTCTTAAAAGGAAGACCCCTACGAAGAAAATTCAGTCCTGCTGAGGTTTAATGTAACGGTCTCTGCCACCGCCCATTTAAAGATAGTGGTGATACTTTCAGTCTTGCTCTTTCTTTCAGTGATTGTGGCTTTGATTCTTTCTTTCCCAGAGGTCTTGCTTTGTTAGAAGTGTTCTGTAATGCTTGAAATATGATAGCATGGGGAATAGATACCTTATGGATCCTTCTGAGGTGGGTATCCCAGTCACTGCTCTTCGAAAGGAGACTGGGCTGGGTAGTCGAGGTGACTTCCCTCAGGCGTTCATGCAGAAATATCTATATCCATAAGAACATAAAGTACTGTTGTATGCAAAAGATGTAATAATAACAAAATAAAGTAAGAAAGTGACAATAGTATCTGATTAACTTTTCTTGTCTTGGTCTCAGCCAGTAGGAGGAATAGCCGGATGAACTTCTAAATGGGTCAGGTTTTTTGCCTTTTCAAGCTGTGTCTCTGACTGTGTTCTTTCTTTGATATTCTTCTTTTTTTTTTCCCCTTGGCAGTCTTCAGCAATATTTGGAGGTGTGGGAATGTGGCATCATAGCATACTGAAAGCTTTCTATCATGTTTGTGAAGGAGGTTCCTGAATTTCATTAGGGAAAGTCAAGGGAATTTTTAACTACATTCAGTGCTTTAAAATAAATGTGCTTAGCTCCTGTCTATAGATATATGATACTTAATTTTGAACCAATTTTGGGTAAGCAGTTTCAAAATCCTTTAATGTTGCAGTTACTGTTTCCTGTAGAGGATAGAATAGTTGTTATGGTATAGCATGTTGTTGGCAGAAGAGGAGGGGTCATCACAGGAGTGAGAAAATTGTTTACAAAAAAAATTGTTTACAAAAAAAAAAATACAAACAGTACAGTGCTGGAGCTGAGGTGTAGGGAGATGACAATATTGAAATCAGTGACAGAAGATTTAAAAGAGCCTGACAGTATTTCCATGGAGCTCTACTGCAAATTTTTAGTTATTTGCTACCACTTCTTAATCACTTTTCCTGGCGTTGCTTACAGTTAACTTCAAAGCTTACTTCCTGTAGTTTAAATCTGATGCAGATTCCTCATTAGGTGTTACACGGAGAAAAGGTGAGGCCTTATAAGTTCGGGTGCTGTCCTTTATGCCGTGTAAAGATTAGAATGGAAGAAGTGTTTCCAGCATGACTTTCAGATGAGTACCTAATGGAAGCAAAGCCCTTCCTTGAGCAAGAAGTGTGATTTTTTCCTTCAAATAAACACCCACTGATTTCACTGTCTTCTGGGGGAAAAGAAATTCCAATGTAAAGTGGAATAGGAAAGTGCTTATTTTGAGTACTGTAAAGAGAACCAAGGAGCTCGTTTGCAGATAGAGTTTAACCTTATGTTCCTTACTTCACTGTCACTCAGTTTTTACTGGGAAACNAATAAACACCCACTAATTTCACTGTCTTCTGGGGGAAAAGAAACTCCAATGTAAAGTGGAATAGGAAAGTGCTTATTTTGAGTACTGTAAAGAGAACCAAGGAGCTCGTTTGCAGATAGAGTTTAACCTTATGTTCCTTACTTCACTGTCACTCAGTTTTTACTGGGAAACTGTTCTGCAAAGCTTCTGCTGCAGTTAATAGACTGCAAATTGTAGTTTCAGTTACACCGGTATAAATTTGGAGTTACTCTATTGAAGCTTTTGCTAGAGTAGCAATGGTAATACTTGGCTGCTGCGTTACCATATCTGAATATATGAAGCCTAATAGTTATTGACTTCTGTGAGATGAAAGATTTCTGGGAGTGAGGAAACTTGCTGCCTTTTGTGTCCAAAAATGCCAATGAAGACAAGGGGATTTTTGTACACACTGGAAGAGTGGGAGTGCATACTAAAGCTGAAACAAAAGAACAGAACTGAGAACCATTAAACAAACTAGGAAGAAATGGCAAAATACACAGCATATGATAAAGTATTGGGAAGAGCACAGAACCACGTAATTCTATACCTAACCATACTTAGAACTAGCAACCTGCATATGAATTCTACCCCTCCCCTTTCTTATTTTTACATATTATCAAAGCTATATATGAGAAAATACTTGCTAAACAGTGCCTCTTCCAATATGTGAGTGACAGCTCTAGGGAGTCTGTTTTCAAAGAAGTGCTTCAGAACCTTCATGCAATTCACAGTTTTGGGTATTTCCAAATGGGATTGCTCTGGAGTCTAGGAGCTGGCCTATATATATGACTAGAGATGGCTGCTGGTTACAGTGGTACAGGAAATAAAGCATTAATTTAATATTCATATTATTCATGTTTGTTTCTGGGTTCTGAAAAACAGAGAACCCCAATGCTTTGTGTTTACAAGACCCCCCCCACCCCCAAACCCACAAAACAAAACCCCACCCCAAGAAGAGAAACATAAGAAAAGAATAATAAATCAGATATAGCCAACATAAGGTTGAAATTTGCTAGTTCCCTTTTATCTTGAACGTTAACATATTCTGTCATCAGGTGCTTATAAGGAAAGTTTAGAATGAGAACAGAATGGAATAAAACTTTGAATTTAGTGCTGCTTTGAGTAGGAGGTTGGAAGATATCACCTCCAGCCATTCCTTCTAATCTAAATCCTTCCGTACTTCTACAAAGGGAAGGAGAGGGAAAGTGTTGCTAATTTACTGCTCTCATGAGTGAGGCCTCTCCCGTGTTACTTCTCAGAAATTGTAGGTTGAAAGAATGTCATTGTTTGAGATTTTTTTACTTCTTAGCTTATGTTCTAAGCTTGCATTGTAGGTATATTATGGTTTCCTAGAGGATTTATCTGCCATAGGACTGCAAAGTTATCTAAGTTATGTAGAGCTATGAGGTGATAACAGTATTTTTAGGGGAAATATGCCTTATTAATAATTTGGACTGAATATTTAGATAATTGCTAATTAACTGTCTGAAATTTTGAAAATTTGTGACAGAAGATGACCTATTCAATAAGTGCTTGAGGTGAGCAGTTTTTCCTCTTTAAAAGAAGTTTCAGTCACCTCCTCAGAAAGAAAAGTTAATCTAATCTGATTCAGACAGCCAGTCACGCAAGCAGAACACAGGCAAAAACACAGTCCAAAATCCACTTTCTGAAAAGAGCCCCATGTACTGAAATAATTTGGGATCAGCTTTTGGATGTTTCATAAGCAAAACGAAGACTTAACTTCACCAAATAAATACTTCCCAATGAATAATGTACCCAGCTGTAGCTGTAAATGCCTTTTGCTCAACTGCTTAACTAGTCATCCTTTTGACCAAGGTTTATGGTTGTATGAAATGAAGCTTAACTTTGCAAATATGAAATGTATAGTAAAATTATTCTGTTTTGTGAAATTAGAAGGAATAGGCTTCTAATGAATGTTTATGTACTGTGATAACAGATTATAAAAGATTAAAAGGAAATTTTAATGAGGTGAAATGCAGCCCTTACAGCTTCTAACTCTCAAGATTAGAGGAGCAGAATCTAGGGGATTTAGGAGGGTTTAGAAAGATGATGTTGATGGGGTAGGAAGATTATGACCTACAATTGGAACCAGTTTGTCTAACTGGTTTATGTAATGCGTGTTTCCCTAGATAATGCATTTAGGGCTCCAGTACTTTCAAGAACAATGGAGGGTGAGATGAGGAGAAGAAATGTAGTCTTGAAATAGTTTGAGGCCTATTTTTATTAATCAAATAACAAAACACAACAGTCAAACACAGTCAAAACGTAGTGTCAAACAACAAAACAAGAATACAGTATTTACATATATGTAAAGGGAACATTGCAAGTCATAGGCTAATACAATTGTTTTCTATACTTCTTGTAAGTATAGAGATCACAGAAAAGAGGCTTAATATAACGCTTGTGATTATAACCTAGACTCTTCATCATGTTTTAAGTATGTTATTCTGATAGAAAAGAAACTTGGTCTGTAATACAAGTGTAAGTTGTATAAATTATTCAGAAGGAAATATTTGGTTTAGACCACAACTTATGTAGACTATGTATTAGAGAATACTGAAAGCATTTGAAGAATCCAAAAGGATATTCATAAGCAGCATTCATAATTACTAATGAAGGAAAGGCAAAAAACCTGGAAGTCTTACTGCCATGATGCAAGTTTGATAAAACTCTGGAAAGACCACAAAGGATGGGTATAGAGCGGAACTATTTTGCTCCCCTCTGTTATGTAGATTATGCCACTCATCATCTATCTAAAGTTCTGAGCAAATGTCAGTTTTGCAAATGAGCTTGTTTTCTATCCTTGAAAAATGCCTGGGACAGCAATGCTCCAAAATAACTAGACTTCCTCTACCATCAATGGACCTTCCCATTCTGCTGCAGCCTCAGGCTGTCCTGGGCTAAGAGCTCTGTACAGAACTTTTGCCATGGTACTTTCTATTTTCTGTTTTGAATCTCCATACTTTCCCGGGGACAGAATAGATGCAATTATTTTTATAATATCATACACTCAATAGCATGCAATTTCAAACCAGGTACTTGCACACACTTTTTTGAATGATTGAAGCTGTTGTTTTCTGAACTTTCTCATTTCATACTCTATCTCAGTACAATCTATTCTTCAAACTCTAAACAAGAAAAAGATCAGAGTTTAGAGACACCCTTAGGTTTTTACATTTGAAATAGTCATTACAAACACTTTTAAAAATCAGAGCATTAGAATTGGAGCGGATGAGTTTTTTTACTCTGGTACGTAGAATGAGCAGTATGAATTGATTTGGACACCTTTATAAGCTCTTCTAGACACTCAAAGTAGTTAAGTACCTATGGGTTTAGGCATCTTTATTTACTTAAGTCATTAGCTATATGTCACTATAATTCTTTATTCTCAGTTCAGTCGATAATAATATATCATTTGAGTATCTGCCATTTAAGTAGTATAAAGCTATCTAAAAAATGATATTGTCCATGCAGGCCACTTGGAACCATATCTAAACCCAAAGTCTCAGATGCCACCTTCAGCAATTCTCAGTTGAGTCATTCCCTAGTCTATCATGCATGTGAAGACAATCCTGAAGAGATGCAATAAAGCAGAAGTGGCCTTCATAAAAGTGGTGAAAAGATGAACTAACCTTTGCAAAACTTCACTAATGGCTAAGGAGTTCTCCTAAAATCCAGAAGACAATTGCTGAAATTCCTGCTCATCTGGGTTTGCAAAGGGGATTTAAATCCCTGTTTCCCAGAACCTAGAAAGCTTCTTAATCACAGGAATATAGATTTTGTGTTTTGCCCAGTTAAATTTTAAAAAGTTTAGAAGAGGAACTTGAGCGATCTACTTTGGAAGGATGAAGCAATGGCAAGAAGACTCACCTGGGATAGACATTCAAAGCACCAGTTTGGAGCAAGTGTATCAGGTATGGGAATGAAGACAGTCTTAGCATGGCCCAATAAGGGCACTACTCTCTAAGCTGATAGGTATTTATGATGATTTTCCTTCTTATTTTTGGAAGATGGGTACCTAATTTCAAGATTGAAGAGACTCTAAGCCAGTCATGACTGGATGGCTCACAACATGTCTGTTATCTTCCCACACAAAGCTGTTTGGATAGGGTGACAACAACCTAATTCATAAACAAAACCTCTTAGGATTGGGCTATTGAGAGAGAGTTTTACATCTTGGAAAGCAGGGTTTTGTTACTAGTTAGCATCTAGTGTCCAAAAGATCTATAGCCAGATTTTGAGCTGTGTAGAGTGATGTGGATCATTTTGACTACTTGAACTAATATGAGCAAAAGAAAAAGAAAAGGAAAATCGAATGCTTTTTTTTCTCTTCTTGAAGTGAAGGTGAGCTGAGAATATGTCATAAGCGTTCATCCTTTTCTGCCTTAACCCTGCGGTTCAGAAGGGAGGGAGGCGAAAGAAAGAAGCTGAAGTAATGATTAGTGATTTGAATAAACTTAATTTCTTTTCTTTCATCTAAGATTATGTCTAGACTAGTTGCAATTAATAGATAACTCCATGCGGCATAAAAAGAAGCTAAAGTAATTATTTGCTCAGCTCTAGTTACGCAATTGTTCATGATGCTGGGTATTATGATGGCAGTGATATATTAATTCCAGGAATTGCGTCCTACAGCAAAACTGCAGTCAGCCACTGTGCAAGCTGTTTGAAGGTACACAGGATTACCATTTAAAATCACTGCATGAGCCTCTCCAGTTTGTGTTCAAATTAGAGAGGGAAGGTCAGTGCTCAGTCTTTACCACCAGAGGTCTTCAAATAACATAGTATGGATGTTTTTCCAGTGACTGAAAATGAGAGGTACATCTTACAGTCACTGCTGACAGAAGTAGTTGGGAGTAATTTACTCAAGTGGTTCAATTCATTATTTGTCTGAGACACAGAATTTGTGCCTGACAGAGTTGCTGCTGGAAAATAAGAACACCTCTACTTGCTTCGCGTGGCTGTCTGGATGGGTCATTTTCTATTCCCCTGCCTGATGAGACAGAAATTTTACAGTGATGAGTTAACAAGAGTTTCTGATTATTTTTTGAATATACGTAAACAGAAGGAATATTTCAGCAAGCAAATTTTGTAGTCCCTCAGGGGCCAGCTGAGGGACACTGTAGGCAGGAGTGAGTGGAGTGGATGGAGGTGCTGGGGGTGAGTGGCCCTGCAGGCTCCCTTCCTTGTGGAGGAGGATCTCCCAAGCCCAGCTTTCCTGCATGCACCACTTCTCACACACCCTCCCAGTGCAGACCCCGGTTGACCTTTCTAGCTGGTCAAGTTTTTCCTAGCCTTGAGCTGGAGCCCCCTCTCTGCGTTAGGGTGTACTGGCTGATATTTTGGATCTGCCTTCCTGAATAACATACATAGAACAAATGTATTTCATGGGCTCCCTTTATACCTTTTTCCTATGCTTAAAGAAGGGAAAAGATTTCTGGTGAAGTAATTAATTTTCAGAACCTAGTTTTTTCCCTTTTTACTGGCTTTATATTTTAATGATAATGCAAGGGAGAGACAGTTATGTTTTTGTTAAGAAATAAATTCCCAGTGAGACTGTAGGTCTTTTAAGCTCATCTGAATAAAGTCAATGCATTGAAAGAAAGCATTAGAACATGCAAAGATTTACTGGTTATCATGTCTTCATAAATTATGTCATATTTTCATACATGGAGACTGATGGATTTATTTATGAGGTTTTTTTCATCATTAATGAATGAAAAAGCAACAGGGAATGAACAAGGGATTGCAATGTTTTTGTTCTCTGTTTACTACCTTTGTAGCTGAAAGTGGTCATTATTTTGGCTGTGAATGCGATAGGGTATGGCTGAGAATTTATTAGAGTGCAAAGGGAGAAAAAATGGATGAAGCCTAGAGATTGCTGTGCTTGGTGATGTGAATATCCTGAAGAAGAGGAGAGCTGCAGTGCTAGGCTCCAGTTCTGTTACAGATGAGAACAACCTCCTCCCTACTTCTCTCACCTCCCAATGCCTGCTTGATCCTGTTAAAGTTAGAGAAATGTCACATGTGGCAGTGGGTCCACCACACGGAGGAATTTTTAGCAACATAGAATGAAATAAAAAGAAACGCAAGATGGACAAAAACTTCTACTTTCATTCAAACTCCTATTTGCTTGGCCCCAGTTGGCATTCACTCTGCCATCTAGGGACTGTTGAGTATGTCTGGGCATAGGGCATGGCTGTCTCTATTCTCATGAGTGCCTTCTGTTTTAATTTTGTTAGAGAAAAGCTATTCTAAGCCAACACTTCCCAGATATATATTATTGGCTTCACATAAGGCTTTGATGCCATCACATTACATCAGAGTGACAACTTTACTGGCTGTTTTTTGGAATTTGGAAACTTTTATATGCCACTTACATGAGTTGCTGGTAGTATAATGAAGGCCTTAGAGGAAGCATCAGGCTGCAGCTATAGAACTGGCACATTCTGGAGCTGGATGTAGTTCCGGATACAGATAAAAGCCAAGCAAGCTGTCATACTGTGGCTGAAATTTTTGGGAAGAGTTTTCAATGCAAGTTTGGGGACAGTTTCTCACAAACCCCGCAGTTTGTGAAAATACTAAGTCAGCGTATTTCGTCTCATCCATGATTGAGTCTCTGGAGGGAGTAAAGCGTTAGAAAACCAAATAACTTTCCATTTAGTGCTGTATACTGAGAGATTTGATAAATGTGATACGAACTGATTTTTGTTGTTTCAAAAATAAATAAAAAAAAAAATTATGGTTTGTCCAGTGGGCAACAATGAAATATGAACAGTTAATAAGCACCTGGTGTATTTAGTATGCTCTATTTTTATTTTGATAAGAGAATTTGTTATTATTAAGGAGCAAATCTGAGACTTCTGTATTGTTTAAAATTTCACATTATGCTCATGAAGTCCTTTCTTCTTGTGAAACACACTTTGAGGTTGCTTGGTAAGACCATTCCTCAGCTTGCTTTGCCAAGAAAAAACAAGCTCTGTCTCCAATACAGTAAATGAAATCTCAGATCCACTAATACCAAGAGCCATATTGTGCAAATGTGTCTTCTAAGCAAATCTACAGAGTCTGTCCATATAGGACTTGCTAGTAACAATAAAACACCAACATTTGCCCTGTGGCAGATATTTTCAGACAGCTGTGACTGCTAACAGTTCTCTGAAATCCTCATAATATACAATAGTTTTTAATTGCATCTGACTGGCATGCTGCAAGAAAATGTTAGTACTTGCCTGTACTAATACTGCTGAAAACAATCTGAGTCCTGGTGCTTTTCTTTTTGGTTATGATTTCTGTTATAGACGTCAGTAAAATCAGTAAGTAAACAATATACTAAAATTGGGGACAGAAAATTGTAAAAAATATTCACATCTGTGTAGAAAAAGTATATTATAAGGAAAGACTGCAAAATGTCAGGTGTTAATGTATCTGACTTGACAGACACTCTTAACACAGCTGTGTAATTACATAGTTAGGAATAAGATGCACAAAACCAGTGGATATTTAAAAAAGCTGATGTTGAGGCAGGTCCCATTTTCCTTTCTTTCTGTTCTCGCCTCTAAAAGAGTTAGCCACTGGGTGTAAGGAAGGAACGAAGACATTCTGAAATATGTTCTTTTTCCCCCATTTTAACCTCTACAAACCAGGCTTTTGTGATTGTAGTCGGTATGTGTGTCCAGATAATGCAGGTATGAAAGGGCTGAAATAAGGAAGACAATTAAGTTAGTTCAACTTCTGTGAAAACATCAAACTCAGTAGAAGCTGAGACACTAGAAGTAAAAGAACTGAACAAAGATTTTCAGAATTAGTTTATTGTTGGGAAAGACCACCCTTAGGAAACCCCAAATCTTTAATGGGGATGTCTTAGACACGAAAATCAATCATCAATCAAATGCAGAGCATAATCTGTATTTAATTAAGCATTGGTAATTCATATTCTCAAGGAATTCTTCAGTTTTGTCTGAAACACTGATAATAATCAATTTGTCTTCCTTTATGGGCAGAGGTATAAATTCAAGAAACCACTGTAGTCTCATATGATGCGAAGGTATGCAAATACTGAGCAATGTTTTGAATACCAATGTGTAGCCATGGCAGTTCAGTAAAATTCAACATCCTTGGGACTGCGGTCCACTCCCTGAGGATTGATACGCAGGTTAAATCCTTATACTGTAATTGTAAGAGGTGCTGATAAGTGAGCTGTATGACTGATGCATACAGATTCCTATGTCCATTTGTTTAAGAACTGATATTTTTATTTTCAATAAGAAAGAACACTCTGAAGAGAAGCAAGGCTATCGATAACAGGAATTTCTTCCAAAGAGTGTGGAAATCTTATTCCTAAATTGAGTTCAGGGGTTTTGCCCTCCTTGTGTTGAGAAATGGCTTCAGAACATATTTCTTTGAGAGATCAAGAACATTGTTTTCATTTTAAGATTTAATTTATGCACAGTTAGTTTATGCAGATTTATTCCATCGCAGGATATGATCTTATAAAATGCTGAATGCTGCCTGTGAGAAGCCAAGCAAGTCCAACTTCCTTAACTGAATTATGTCCAAAGAAGAACCAAATACAGAAATGTAAAAAGAATCTGGCAAAGAAAGGTATATCTTGGAAGCCAGAAAGGGTAGGAATAAAATGAGTCTTGTGAGAAGTTCAGCTAAGTTTAGTCTTTCAAAGGAACCTAAGGCAAATAGTAATTTTTTTTTTCTCATATCTACATGAAAAAAAGAGCAAGGAAAGAGCAAGTGGGGATATTGGGAAGGAAGGATGGGCCAAGACTAAAGACAGTCTGGACAGGAAAAAGTACTTGAATATCTTTCTCTGCAAAAAAAGAAATCTGAAAAATATTAAGATGAAGATGGACTAGTAAAGGGCATGGAGGAGGGCATGAATTTTATCACTATGTGAAGGAAAGAGGGGTTCAACTGCCTGGGGAGAGGAAGGGAACCTGATTAGCTCCATCCCACAGAAGTGAGGGATATTGGATTATTTCCAGCAGCATTATCGTGATCGGACTGAAAAATGGAGTATCCAGATGAAAGTGAAGGGTGGAGAAGTAGTTCAGGTAGCACAAGAGTGTTATATTATTTAAATATTAATTTTTTAGAAAAAGTTTGAAGTATTTTGAGGACTGAAGACAAATAGATCATAACTGATCCATTTTTCTGTTTACAAAAAGGTAGATCACATAGTACTATCTTAGTGCTTTTCATGTTGAAATGATTAACTGAAAAGAAGAAGCCTGCCTACATTTTCACTGAAGTGTTTGATATAGTAACAGCTATGATATTATTAATTAAGCTAGAGGAGATGGGAGGTTAGTGTAGCAATTGTAAGACTTAGACTTAGTTAGCATTGGTAAAAATGAACCTAGCATGTTGATAGGATCTCTGAAATGAAGATTTGGTCTGAAGCACTTGATCAAAGGATGAATCTTATGGTCAATGTCATTTAATGTTTTCATTAATGATTAGCGTTGAAGGTTGGAAAAATTCTGATATTTTTTTTCAGACAAAATTGGGAGAATTTATCAATACAAGAACCAGTACATGACACAGGAAATACTTAATGTATTTGAGTATTGGAGTTCCAGAAATAAGTTTTGTTAATATGGTTTGCAAGGTTGCACATGTAGATGATAAAATAAAATGGGGCCCATTAACTGAAGAGAAAAAAAAAATCTGATATATTGGTCAATCACATACTGGCTGTAAGACAGCAGCTGGCTATTGCTTTTGCAGTGAGGAAAAAAAAAGCAAATGTGAGCCTAAAATACATAGCAAGGTGTTTTTGTATCTATATGAAGTAATAGTGATTTTTAGCAGCAATGCCCAAGCCACTAATAGTCTTTGGAAGACTGTGCTGTTCAGTCACCTGTGTTTGAAAAGCATGATCTCAACACAGAGCAAGTGCCGAAAATATCTTCTAAGGTAATCAGGAACAGAGAAGAAACTGAAGGATTTTGTTTAAACTGTCAAAACAAAGGCAGAGAGGTACAACACATTGCAGAAATGACAGAAAGGGTTAAAAGCTTTTCAGCTGGAAAAGAATTCTGGAACAGAAAATAATAATTACATACATGCCCTGAAGTAGTCAAGAATTTAAAAAAGTTTTCCATATTTCTTATAGATGATACTGTTGCTTTGTCTGTGTTTCACTAGCCTTGCTTTTCTTACTAGTATAGTACTACTTCAAGAGGTTTTCCAATAGAAGTAGTGAAAGCAAGAAACATAGATGGCTTCCAGACAAGACTTGACAATTATGTTGTTAGAAAATACTGTTGCTTTTAGCTGTCTCTGTCAATTAAGCACAGGAATTTAGGTGGTATGTAAGCTGACTGGACATGATAGTAAACGTACAAGTGAAAGATGTATCTTAAAACAGTCTAAATTTTAAAAAGTTAACTTTGCTATATTATGTGGCTGAGCTGGGCTGTAACATGTCTTCCTCCTCAATTTATCTGATGCATATATAATTTCCTTACGTGCATTTCACCCCAAAATGCGTTCACGCGGTTGATAAGTGACTAGTCGTAATTTTCTAAGGTCACTGTGTTGTGGTGCAGTCTTGTTAGGTCTAAAGGACAGCAGAAGTGAATTTTCCCCAGCCACGTGCGTTGGCCAGAAAGACAAAAGCCAGGAAATGGAATTGGCAGCATCGTAATTGAATGAGGGAACAGTCTGGATTTCTAGGTGATAATAGTGGCATAACAGCTGCTAATTCATTGAAGTTCTACCTGAAATGACCTTATTTATATAAGCATGGCTTTTAGGAAAATTTTATGGGAGGGAAATCTGGAAATTAGAAATGTGTAGTTAAATAATAAGTAAAACTCTTCATAGTCAGAGTATAATTATTTGAGAGATAATATGGTATACTGTGGTTCTGTAATGAAATGCCAAAGATGAGTATAAATGGACACACTTGAGCCACAGAGATTTCTGAAAGATACCAAAATAAATCCAAATAGTGAAGTAATCCTTTTGGCTGAAAGTGCAAGTCAATTCCTAGAATCGCTTTTCCAGAACTTCCTATGATTATATTATTTATCTTGCTAATATTCAAGTTCATTGCCATGGCCAAAACCCCCTCCCAGAAATACATATTAAAGAAAAAAATTAAATGCACACTTATTTAATTATTATTCTGTTTAGTCAACCACTTTCTTTCAACACAGATAATCCTGTCATTTTCATGTATTCTTCCACTTTTTCATTTTTGACAAATATCTGTTCTCTTTGTTCTGGTGATTTCCTGTTATTCCTCTGGCTGCTGCTTAAGAATCTCCTTTAACATTGTCCTTCCTTATTTGAACTCTTTCACATACATCCATGATTCCTGCTTTTCCTCTCTTTTCTGTGCCTGTTCTTAGTGTTTGAATGATATAAAGCGTTGTGAGAGCTTTCACTAGCTTCTCTTTGCAGGCAACTCCGAAGCTTACCTCTTCACCCCATTCTGTCTCTCTCAATTTAGTTTCACATTTCAGCCTGTCTTTCTGGATGTCCTGTTGCCAGTTCAAACCCAATATTCTGAAAGTGAACTATTTTGGGGGTTTTTTTAGATTATCAGTGTTGTTCAGTTCTTCACCTTAACTGGTAGTTTCATTATTTCTTTGGTGATACAGACTGTGGCGTGTGTCCTTTTCCAGCTGCATTTGTGCTAACTTGAAGAAATCTCTGCTATCTGTCCCCAGACCACCTCTTTGCTGAAAGTTTCTGATTTCCCCACATGCAATGACAGAGGACTTTTAGAATATATCATTTAGTCTCAGTCAGAATGAATAAGGTTATTTTAAACAGTGAATTTCAAGTTTATTTTGATTTTCCTCCTGTGTTGAGGAAAAATCACATGAGCATTTCATGTGGATGCCAGACTGGTCCATAACCTCTTTCAGAGGTCAATGCCAAGCAAGAAGGAATTGTCTGGGAGCGGTAGTATCAATATGAATCCAAAACTGTAGCAATAGGATATTCAGTGCATAATAGCACCATATTGGAACAAGGATTTTCTTGTACATCTTTTCTTCACTGTTATGATCAGAAATGTGTGACAGCTTCGCTTTAATTTATTAATCCCCTGTCATGTAGACTAAATTTTAAAAAAGAGAAAGAAAAAGAAAGACACAAGTGGCAGCCACAGCCTGAGATAAGAAACTGAAGGAGAGGATTCAAAGCAACCAGCATTTTGACCGGTGCCAGCCTTGACCCTAACCTAGGCAGCAGGGAATCCTCCAGAAAGGGAGAGTCCTAAAGCTCTTTGTGTTATGGTCCAGGATCACATGGCTCTCTGTGTTGGGTTTGCAATGCAGGATCTTCTTTTGGAGCTAGGTGTGTAAAGCTTGTCTGTGCAGAAAGTCGAAAAGGAGTGAATCTTTTCTTTCAAACTGGTGAACAAAGTTGTGACACTGTTTTTGTGTGCTTCACACCTCAGTAGCTGAAGAGATCACTCAATGTGTGAGGGGCCTATGGCCAATTCTCCTCCGACTAAACAGATGCAGACCCCCATTTCTCACTGGCAAAGGCCAGTTTAAACAACATTCTGCCTCTGATGTTACATAGTAGTGGATGCCTGGGCAAGAGAGTAAGAAAAAGCTGCGATACACGTTTTCATCAAACCTGAGATGGCTGTCTTTATATTTCATTCTTTGCTGTGTTTTTTGCTCAATGAATATGTCCAGTTGCTTTTTAGAGACATTAAAATTCAGCATCCACAGCATCCTGTGGCAAAGACTTCCAGAAATAGTTGCACACTGTGTGGAAACTACCTGCTCATGCTTGTTTTGAGCCTGTCGTCTGCTGTTTCCAACTAGTACCTACTGGAGCCTGAGAGAGGGTTCACCCCATTACCGTGGCATCTACCATGTTCTCCATAAATTCCTATGCCAGTAAGTGAGAGAGATACCTAAATCTTTTTTTGTCAACCTGGGCTGCTAGACTTCTGAGGAGCCAGTGCCCAGTACACTGACAGAACTTGGTGAAAATTAAAAGATAAGCTGTTTATTTTTCTTCCAATACGCCCTGCTGTTTGTGCTGTCAGTATCTTTCCATCACACGTCTATGTCTATGTCTGTAACAGCTAATCCTTTCTGAGACAGGGAGACCAGAACTGCACGCATTTTTCCATGACACATGTAATTGCTTTATGTATAGTATTATATTATTTTTAACAACAGAAATGAAACTTGTTTTCATATCTCATTTCATTTTTCATTTTTTTCAGAGAGCGGACAGCTTTTATTGCTTGCAGGTCTGAAAGAAAAGAGATTCACAGAGATAGAGGTGGCTGTCCGTTAACATTGCATCACTAAAAAAGGTTCATTACGAGAACCCTCAAGCCATTATGTGTTTTTCTTCACTTGAACCCATCTGTTTTTCTACTCTTTTGCACAACAGGGTAGTATATCGCTTGGGCTTGATTTCGATGGCCAAAGTTAGCCTGTACCAGCTGTTACTCATTTAGTTCTCTCAACCTTGGTATTTGAGCAGCCGACTTTTATTTTTTTGTCTCATGTTGTCAGTGATTTTTTTCTTTTTTTTTTTTGAGGACTGTTTGAGGGCCATCAAGCTCTACTTATATTAAAACTAATCAGTAACATACACAAGAAAAGGAATAGGAATTCAAATATTTTAATTCCAAGGAAGTGGAGATCCTGTACATGTGCTTTAAGAACTGAAAGTCTTTGCATAATTGTTGACTGAAGTAAGGCATTTGTAGAAATTACTAATAAATAAGTATTCATTAATAGAGTTTTCACATTAACAAATGATCAAGCACTATCAAAAGGATTTAGTCTAATGTTGCAGATTTTCTTTGTCCAAACAGTATCTGATGTTGGTAGGATTTTTGCCCGTGTTGTACTAGCCTCATGATACAAAGGAAATGAAAGAGATGGTAGGATGCACCACTGGCTCTCAGAACTTATGTTGTGCTGCACAAAGTGGAACTCTTAAATATCTCACTATCAGCAGAATTACAATCTGGTTGTTCATTAACAAAATCAAAATCTTTAGGGCTCTACTTCCCTCCAAAATGAACAAACCCCAGAAGCAACACAGAAAAAAATCCCAAAATGAAACAAAATAACCTGGTGAGAAACCAGACTGAGGACACACCGGTGTCATAAGCATTTCTTGTTATTTGGTGTTCAGGAATTTTCTGCCACCATGCCAGTCTTGGTTGTGGTTTCTGTTCTTGACTTTGCCATGGTGCTAGATGGGGAGTCTTGGGACCCAGTGCAATGATCTGCATTTTTGTAGGTGATAATTATCTAAACAAAATTATGTGTTCCAGCCTTTAACTTTGTGTGCCAAGGTTTTGTTCTGGATCTAGCGTTTTCAGTAATCTCTCACTGCAGATTAAACTCTTTCCAGCAGAGGGCGATGGTACATTTATGTTCAGGCAGCTGATTACCGTGAGCCGGGAACAGAGCTAATTTTATACCGAAGAGGATATGAACATACATGCATTTCTGTTAAGCCCAGTCTCGGATGCAGGTCTGAACAGCTCCAATGTAAAACGCTGTCTAGGATCATGGGAATTCATTGCTGATCCAAATAATAAACAAGTAGATCTGTGAACACCAGGAATAAAGAAACCTGGTTTCATGTGGTGTCTCTTGATTGATTGCTTACTTAACTGAATTATAGTGTGGTTCTTTGCTGTGCTTACATTTATCAGTTGCCCTCTGAGGGCATTCCTCCCCTCAGCTATGTAAGTCTTGCTGGTTTTGACTGTAGCAGTAGACCTGTAAAAACAAAAGTTATTATTTTTGAATGTACATCCACCTGTCTGTTTTTACAAAGCTTAGAGGGGCTTAACTAACCTTGAGACCTCACTGTCTCTAGCAAGTTCAGGTGAAACTGGTGAAGGGTTTCAAATATTATGTGGGGAGGAGAGGAACTGGAGTAACATGCAGGATAGCTGCGTAATGTAAGTATTATTTCCACAGGAAACTAAACTATTGAAAGATAAATATACCTAGAAATTATGGCCATTTTAGCATCTTTAGCACTCAATACATTGTTTATTAAGTACTCTGAGACTTTTGAATAAAAGGTCTATGCAAAAGTACTGCAAACCTTGACTGAACCATGATCTCGCATGCATTAGAAAAGAAAAATCACAAAATTTCCACCCATCAACACTAACAAAAAAAGCAAAAGAATTAAAAACATGAAGAAGTGTGTATCTGCTTTTCACCATACTGAGGGTATTGATTTCGTTGCCATTTATTGTCGGTTATTAATTCTGGTGATTTCATCATTAAAGCCATGTCTATCAGTGAATGGCACCAGATATATTGTACAAGTTGCAGATCTGTAATTGATCTAGGCTGTTTTGTGTTTCTCAGAGCCGGTAACTTTAATAACTATTAGCCACTTAAATCTTTCATACCTCTGTATGCTAACACAAAAATAGACTCAACATAATACACCTTTAACCAGAAAAACATGAATGTCATGCTAATCCTCCAAACAACCTATTTCCATATGTCTTTTAGATCAGAAAACTTATTCAAACTTTATTTTTTGTAAGTTTTTCTCACTTTCATTGAGTTAATTCTTTTTTTTCCTGGTGATTTGGTTTGATTGCCATGAATATGTTTTCAGATAGGGGTACATCTGACAACCTATGTTTGAAGTACAAGTTGAAAAATTCTTTTTTGTGCACGATGTTTAGATGCAAAACTTTATCAAACTTCCTAGGTAAAGAACACTGAGTTCTGAAACAGTAATTTCTTGCAGAAAAGTACTTGTTTTCTACTGTCTCAAAAGGAAATAGAATACCGAAGTCCGAAATTGTCTGCATTTGGGGAGAAATCTGTAATTGTGGTAGCATGTTAATTTAGCTGCAGAATGAAATATTCATGGCTTTCTGTAACATATAAACAACAACAGCAAAAATGACTAATATTTTTACACACACACTTACCCAGAAAGAGATGAAAAAAGGCATGACTAAAGCTAACTTTTACAGCAGTGATCAGCTGGATGATTCTGACCTTTAGCAAGTAACACTTGCAAATGTGTAGCTGGAAGGAATTATAGTAGCAGATGCTGCTGTTTCTTTGCACAGTTTTGGGCTACTAACAAGCCCATGGCAGATGTTGTAACCTTGATGCTTCTAATGGAATTATTTTGGATAAATTGTTATTTTGTACTACTATATCTGTTTAAGCACTGCCCTATCTTTTAGTAGGGGAATTCCTGGAGCTTCGTAAGATCTTCTTGGAAATGTCTTGCTTGGTCTTTTAGTTATAGAGCAAAGAAATCTCACTAATTTATGTCCCAGGTCAGAAAGTAGTTAACCATGTGTTTACATTTAAGCTGTGTGGCTATAGGGCTAATATACATATACATGCATTTATTTGTTTAATATAATCAGTTTACTTCTCATTTTTGCAAAATGAAAATTAGTATTTGCAGCAGCTGAATCTGTTATAAACCTGCTGACGTTCTGTGGCTGATTCCTTACATCAGGGACCCAGAATTCCCTTTGAATCCCGTGTTCCCTGCTGGGTCACACAGAAACTACACGCTGATGGGAATGGGCTCAGGGATGGCAATTCTCCGTAGCATAGAAAAGTGCTTTTTCTTTAGGAAAAAATACTTGATCTGAGTATTTTGGCATGCTTTGAGAGAGAGCACTGGGCATCTGAATTTCTCTCTTTGTTTTTTTTTTGTTTTTTTGGGGTTTTTTTTGGGTTTTTTTTTGGTAAAGGACGGTATGCTAACCATGATGAGCAGAATAAATTGAACAAATTTTAGTCCTGGTGGTAGGTTGTTCTGCCAGCTTGAGTTCCTTCAGCAGTTTCAATTTTTCTGTCTCACAGACATGAAACTGCAAGCTGTTCTAATAGGTCTCTTCTACTTCAAAGGGACATTTCAGGTTTTAGTACCTATAATTCTTTGTTATTTTTAGAATTCTTTGAGAAGTTGGTAAATTTTTTTTCTTGAATGACTATATTCTAATTAATTTAAACCTGAAATTATTCTGAAGAAATAAGTCAACTAAATAGTAATGATATTAGATGAAAAGTAACCACTTTTGTGGCAACTCATGTTTTATTGTGTTTACTTGTTCTTATAGAAACTTTGCAGTCATGGGAAGGACAGATTGCGTATGTTCCTGCACCAAAACAGGATCTTCCTTCACACATTTTAGGCACCATTGCTTTCACCCAGTAAAGGCTAGATTATTGTATTTTTAAATTAAAAAAAAAAATACAAGGGTATACTGAAATGAGTCCAGCAAAGGGCAACTCAACATTGAACAAACTCTAAAGCAATTAGTTTCCTAGATTCACAGAAAAAAATTCTTTGATTCATATGTCTGTTATCAGGGAAATGTAGTGAAACAATTTTTTTTTTCCTAAGTTCATTTATTTGGTCTCCATTTTCAGAGTATCTGAAAATGCTACGAAGTCTGTGAGGTGAGAAAATTGGTAGTTTTGCAGGTGGGTGTGGAGGCACAGAGATGTGACAGTCTTGTCGACCAAGAAATTTATGGGTTCATCATAGAGGTAAGCACCCCTTTTGTTACTGATACCTGTGGCTAAGGACTTGGGCCAAGGTCATAAAAAGGACTGATAGGACACAGGCTTCAGAATAACTCAGTGACAAGCTGTCCATGTCCTACCTTTTGCCCTACCTCTTGCCTACATCCATGTCCTACCTCTTACAGCTGGCACACCAAGTGCTCCAACCTGCTCTTGTGGAGTTGTTTGTGTACTTACCGAGTCCCTGCTTGGTCCCACAGCCACACTGACTGCTCTTGACATACTGTCCTTCCTATCATCCAGGACTCCAGCTCATGCAGTTGTTTTTTAAGAGCAAACTGAATTCAAGACCAGCTTTTATAATGGATATTTTTTTATTCAGGGAATAGAGCAAGTCGCAAGCGTAAGGCTGTGTATTGTTGAATAAACAGTACAGAACAAAGCCAAAAAATCAAAAAAGGCTGTCCCCAGCTCTACTGGCCCACCTTTAAATAGTATCTTGGAGATGTTATCAGGCATTTTCTTACTGCTTATCTTTGGTCTAATCTGTGATGCATTTGAACTTTTTTATTTACTTTAGCTATTTGCACTGTATGCACTGAAGCCTTTCAGTGAATCCTTTCATGGGTGACATACCCTGTTAGCTTACTACTTGACTATTTATTAATTTTTCTACTCCCTCCTTTATTTTATCTGCAAAACACTAATAATTCATTTCAGGCCCTCATGGGGTTCCTTTAAGCTGATGCTGGCAATGTTGAAATCACTGGATCATCCTTCCTATCCTAGAAATACTTTTGGTGTGCAGACAAACACAACAATGTTGTTTTGTTTAGTTTTCTGTGTAAAGGGAAAGAAAGAGCAAGGAACTCTGGGCTGATATTCTTGTTAATTTTTGTGTATGTGTGCTGTGCTAAGAAATACTTTAAATTTTGTAAAATATTTGGAAATTATCACAAGGTGGTTTAAAGTTTAAATGTGAAGACATGAATAAATAAAATAAATGACTGATCTGAAAAACAGTTTTAGTAAGCAGAGGACATAGCACGACTGGAGTTTGCTAAACTTCACAGAATAAGAAAAACAATTACGAGAGAAGTATAGTCAGGGGATAAAATATTATAGGGCTGATTCAGACTTGTAGGACTAATACAAAGGCGTAATACGGACTGTAGTCATACATTTGAATCTTTTCTTCTGTTGCTGTTCTGTAACTTCAAATCTAGTTTTTGCAGGTTGTGAGCAACTTCTGAGAGAATCTCTCCTTTAAACAGTAACTTCAGCAAAAGAAACCCATATATACATATCAGTATTTACCTTGACAACTGCTGCTTTTCAATTTAGAAATGCCTTCCTGCATCCTTTGTCTACAATAGGTAACAAAGCAGTCATCCTTTGTGATTGAAGAGATGTAAAGGTGTAGATGTACTTGAGCTGGCTTTAAACCGTCATCTGTGGTACATCAGCAATATCAACATGACAGCGTCGAGTTTAGCAGGGCTGCAGAATTCAGCTGGGAAGTAAGACAAACACCTGTGCCATTAGTTTGAATTGAGCTGTAGACTACCATTGAAAGCTCCATTGGTATTTGAGCTAGCTAATATAAAGCAAACAAAGTATGTCCATAGTGGGCTGCAGTTTTTAATGATGTAGGTTATTCAAGCCTGTTTACTCAAAATATGTAACAGCCCATGTTCTTCATCTTCAGCCCTGTTTGCACAGTCAGCTCCGTATATTTTACATTGAAGTGAAATAAAGTGGGGAAGGATCATAGGCCCAGCAAACACCCTTACAGAATGGTGCCTGACAGATTGAGCTGATTCTCTGCTGTCAGATTGATCCTGCTTTTACTTTTGGGGCGTTTAATTCTAGCAGTGACTGCAACTAGGTTACAATCGTACAAAAGGAAGGACCCTTGGTAAGCAAGGAACTGGAAACAGAGAGACTCAGAAAATTGAATTTGGGCAGTTCATTAAATTAAATATATCTTGGGAGAGGCTCACTTTAAAGTTTTTGCAGAGGGGGAAAGAAGACTAGAATTGCAATGGAAATGCTCTACTGGGGTCAAGACCACTTACTCTCTCTCTGTGCTGCAGGAGCTGTAGGTCCTACAGTCTGACTCACAGACCTCTGTTGCTGTAGTTCAGGAATGGCGTGATGAAGACTGTGGCTGTAGAAAAAAAGGATATGCATGTGTGTTTTAAATGTGTTTTAAAATTATGCGTAGGCTCTGTAAAGGTCTTAAACACATTTAAAACTTAAATACAGTTCTTCGGGTCCATCCTTCTGGGAATATTAAGGCAGTGTGTAAGTGCAAGTTCAGAGTCTTGGATCTCCCTGTAGGGATGTAAGGACATAGATATCAAAGCTCAGTTCCTGGCAAGCAGTGTCCTGTTGGGCTGGGGTCACGTGGAAGTCATCAGGCAGTTCTTGTGCCATTTCCATGCTGTTCTTGTGTAGTGGCAAGAGCAGTGCCTCTGAACAACAAAACCAACTCTTCTTCCCTGTGGCAAAGGGCTACCTAACAGAATGGGAAATCATAACCGTCTGCAGAAAGGAATGAAGGAGGGTTTTCATTACGTTTGTTCAGCTAGCCACTTGATTTCAAATTCAGAAACGTATGTCTTGTTTTGATTGTTTTTACTTTCTCTTAGTCAGTACATTTCTAAACTTTGACACGTGTTTCCTACCGTGTCTGCCATGGCAACCAAGCAAGCTCAAATTCCTGTACACAGAAATCTGAGTCTTGTTTACCTTTTTAACTCTTCAGCACTTTGTTAGCAGGGTTATTTTAACAGCATTCATTCTTTACAACTATGTGGCCATCACAGTTGTCATAAAATATCTATTTATCAAGAAACACAGGATTGAAGGGGGTTTTCTCTGTCATTGAGTTTGTTCCCTGCTATTGCAGGCAGCCAAGATCCCTTCCAGAAACTCATAGACATTATCTTAGCATTTGAATTATTGACTTTGTGAGTGCCTTTCTTCTAGGAGACTAATTCAGTTTAACGTAAAATATTAATTGTCTTTTTGGATGATAGCTGTAATACCTTTATTTTGCACTACTTGGCATCAGAAAAAGATCTGTTTTCTCTGGTGTTTGTTTGTGGTTGATGTACCTCCTGTTTGTTTTAATTTTCTCTGCTAGATTTTACTGCGCTTGGCTGCTATCAGTCCGTACTTTCCCTTGAACCTGCTTGTCTCCCGGATGCTGATCAATCCCTATTCTCATTCCTTTTCTCCTCTTGGTTTATTTTTTGCATTAATCTGGAAGTGAATATCTACTAACTTGATCTGTAATCCTTTCCCTGCAAAACATTCCTCCCTTATTTTTTTTAATTAAAACTGGAAGTACTGATAAGACTAAAACATAATGTTATTTTGCATGATTTACATGATATGGAATGTAGCCTGATTAAATACATTATCCACATCTAAGGGTAGGTAGTGTCCTAATGTATATACACACAGGTATATTATTGTTGAATTATTATTTTGTATTTTTATACCCATGCTTCTATGAACTCCACAGTAGAGATGCAATAGCCACTAAGGGTAATTCAGACTCAAGGAATAAAGTCAGATTATTGCTGAATTCTTCATTTTGAAAATACCAGAATTCACAGTAGAAAATATATGGCTGATATGGCTTTGTAAATTATTTCTTAATGAAATACCATTTCCTGGCTATCCAAGAAAATAAAGTGGTGTTAGGTTCTCCCCTGCAGCTACCTTGTATTTTGAAAGGAGTGATAAAGAAAGCCTCTTCCCCAGCAATGCTGCTCCTGGTGCCACAGGTAGGTGGGATAACTTCATGTGTCCTTCTGAGTGGAAGAAAATAAGAGACTTTTGTTTCATGTGAAAAGTGATGTACTCGAGGTTGTGTAAAGCTGAAAGCAGTTGGTGCTATACAAAGAAATAATATGTGAGGCAGAACATTTCATAGAATCACAGAATCATAGAATACCAGGCTGGAAGGGACCTCAAGGATCACCTGGTCCAACCTTTATTTGCAAAAACACTGTCTAGACGATACGGCCCAGCACCCTGTCCAACTGAATCTTAAAAGAGTCCAATGTTGAGGAATCCACCACTCCCCTGGGGAGATTATTCCAATGACTGATTGTTCTCATTGTGAAAATTTTTCCCCTTGTGTCCAATTGGAATCTTCCCAGGAGTAACTTGGACCCATTACCCCTCACCTTTTTCATGTGACTCCTTGTAAAAAGGGAGTCTCCATCTCCTTTGTATCCACCCTTTGACTACTGGAACTTGGTGATGAGATCTCCCCTAAGCCTTCTTTTCTCAAAGCTGAACAAACCCAATTCTCTCAGCCTTTCCTCATGTGGCAGGCTTCCCAGTCCTTTGATCATCTTTGTAACCCTTCTCCGGACCCTCTCCAGCCTGTCCACACCATTTTTGTACAGGAGGGACCAAAGCTGAATACAGTGTTCCAGGTGTGGCCTGGCAAATGCTGAGTAGTGTGGGATAATAACTTCTTTATCTCTGCTGGTGATGCTCTTGTTGATGCAAGCCAGCATCTTGTTGGCTTTCTTTGATGCTGCAGGTCACCTTTCACTTATATTGAAACTGTTGTCCACCAGAACCCCCATTTCCCTTTCTACAGAGCTGCTCCCCAACTGGGTAGGTCTCAGCATGTGCTGCACTCCTGGATTATTTATTCCCAGGTGCAAGACCTTACACTTGTCTTTGTTGAACTTCATAAGGCTCTTGTTAGCCCACTGTTCCAGTCTATCCAGGTCTTCCTGTGGGGTGGCTCTCTCTTCCAAAGTGTCCATTTCCCCACTCAGTTTGTTATCATCAGCAAATTTCATCAGGATATACTTGATTCCATAATCCAGATCACTTATGAAGATATTAAACAGCATTGGGCGCAGTATTGATCCTTGGGGGACCCCACTTGTGACAGGTTGTCGGTTCGAAACGGAGCTATGTACCACCACCCTCGGGATGTGGTGGGTCAGCCAGTTTCCCCTCACTGCACAAACCACTTGTCTAGACCGTAGTGCATCAGTTTCTCTAGGAGGAGGCTGTAGGGAACCATACTGGAAGCCTTGGAGAAATCCAGGTAAACGATGTCCACCACTCACCCCACATCAGTTGAGGAGATCACTTTCCTGTAGAACAGGGAATTCACTGGGAATGCTACTAGTCTATGGTTATTGATACAATTATGTTGTTGCAAAACCTGTATTTTTCATGGTATTGTTTGTGGTCTTTTTTTCAGTATTGCTCTGAACTAGAAAGCATAGTGCACTGGTGCAGGAGCTCTAAGATGGCTGCAGTGAAAGTGATTTTTTCCAATGAAAGAAGTCATAACAAATTTCTTCAAACACATCACCTGTATTTGAGCAGGGCTGTCAACATAAACAAATCTGTTGGGAAGGTTTTGCTTTTTTAAGGGGTATCCCAAATCAGCCTGGGTTCAGCGAGAGAAATGTAATTTGGCAAGAGTCCCTGCAGAACCTCTCCACAACCTGCATGTTTATGCCAAGATCCTCAAAAGCAATTCGTGTTGCCAAGTAGAGCTGACATCAAGGAAATACAATAAATTTACAGCTATGTAGTACTTTTACTTCCCTTTTTACTTCTTTTTCATGACATTTAAAATTGAAATTGAACATCATTTTTCCATGTACAACTAGCAGACTCAAACTATCAGAATATCGCTATTGTCCTTCCATTTTACGTAGGCTTCCCATTTCAAGTAAGTTTGTCTTGAAAATGGGTATGAGAGTCAAACCCAAGTATTTTTATTCAGAAAAACAGTCCATTGACTTCAGTAGCATTTCTCATGCAACAGATTTAAATGACCAAAACCTGAGAGATTAGCCAGTGTATAGTTACATAATTCTGTTTTATAAGTGCCACATGTATGTTTAATATATCCCTTGGTGCATTGCATAAGGGGACTCCACGACTGTAAAAGGAAAATGTCTCTCACTAAGAGATCCTGTTGCGTGAGTGGCTGCAACTGAATAAGTTCCTGTAAACATCTGTAAATATACTTTTCTCCCAGCCTGGGACTTTTTGCTCTGAATTACATAGCAAGTTTTACATACTTCAGTATGAATATAAACATGTTGCCTTGCTGTCTGCAGTCACTGCCAGAAGTTTAACATATTTCAGAGGAATCTTCTCCATCAGCTTCTACTTTATTTTTTTTCTTTTAAATAGTCCTTATGTTGCAGATATTTATTTATATTCACGTTCAAGAATCCATGAAACTTGTGTACTAAGGTGCAGTCATTTACGAAGGAAAGAACTGCAGCATCCTTAGCATGTCAGTGTTGAAAATGATGTTTGGTTTTCTGCTACGGGGCTATGAATCATGTGTAGTTTTTCAGATTTTACTTCTCTCTGATAGGAGTAGGATGAGGGTAGGTGGGTGGTTTTGGAAAGAAGATGTGTAAGTGCGTGCCTCATTTGATACAATATAAGGTCTGTGGTTTGAAGCACTTTGGCGAGAAGAATTTGAAATTGTTACGAGTCCATGCTTTGTTCCTATGTTCTGTAACAATTTTGATACAAAAAGTGATTAGACTGTCTCAGCCACTGTGAAATATTCTAAATGAAGCTACGCCACCTGCATTCTCACAGGGCTGGTTATTTTCTTCAGATAAAGGACATGTCGGGCAGTTGCTTGGATATGACTTGTCTTTCATATATGCCACACGCCCCTCACAAACAATTATGATGAATTGTATATTCTGTAGAACTGTAATACACTAAGGCCTAGGGAAATAAGAGATTTCATTTCTTGAAGTTCACAATGAGTATGTGAGAGCCATGAAGAATGCCTTATTGCTCCAGGCAGGCAGCTTAAATGTCAGATGATGGAAAGTTAGAGAGAATCAGACTATTTTCTGATATATCTCTTCCTGCTCTGGAAGAGCATTTGAGCAAAGAGAAGCTTAGATGGGATTGTTTTAGACAAATAGAAGTATTCTAAATTTATTCCAAGACCTGAATAACACTGTGTTCCATTCCAAACCAATTGTCCTTAAAAAGGGAGTTTAAATAGCCTGTTGGCTGGTTTCAGTGTCTGCAATATACATAAGTCTACCTTGCTCTAATAAGGCATATACAGTAGTGAGAAACCTTTGTGTTTCTGTTTTCTTCCTTTAGCTGCTGCTGGTCATCATATGTAGGCATCCATCCTCATATTCTCAAAGGTAACCCTGAGAAAACATCAGGTGTGAATGCATTGCTTTTTCAAGATTAGCTACTGTTTGCAAACTCTTTGCATCATTTCATAAAAGAGATTTCTGTTGATCAAATAGAACTGTTAGATCTGCTCCTTTGCTGCTACAAAAAGGTGCTACACTGTCTTCCACACACTAATACTGATTCACAGCATTTTTCCATTTAAACAGCCACCATGAACTGATATTCACATCATCCTTCTGAGTTGCAGCCACGCACCTCTCACTTAATTAACCTGCATGTATATATTTTTCCTACATTCCTAAATTTATTCTGGTAACCCAGTGTTGTAGTTTAAGCCCAGCCAGCAACTAAGCACCATGCAGCCACTTGCTCACTCCTCCCCAGTGGGATAGGGGAAGAGAATTGGAAGGGTAAAAGTGAAAAAACTCATAGGTTGAGGTAAGAACACTTTAATAATTGAAATGAAATGAAATAAAATAATAATGATAATAATAATAAATTGCAATGAAAAGAAAAAAAACCAAAGAGAGAGAAATAAAACCCAAGAATGACAAGTGATGCATAGGAAAACAATTTTCACCACCAACTGACAGATGCCTGGCCAGCCCCTGAGCAGTGGCCCCCCTGCCAAAATTCACCCAGTTTTATTGCTGAGCATGACATCATATGGTATGGAGTATTCCTTTGGTCAGTTGGGGTCAGCTGTCCTGACTGTGTCCCTTCCCAGATTCTTGTGCATTCCCAGCCTGCTCACTGGCAGGGCAGTGTGAGAAGCACAGAAGCCCCTGATGCAGTGTAAGCACTGCTCAGCAATAACTAAAACATCTCTGTATCACCCACACTGTTTTCAGCACAAATCCAAAACATAGCCCCATAGGAGTTACTATGAAGAAAATTAACTCTGTCCTAGCCAAAACCAGCATACCCAGTGACCCCCAGATAAGGTTATTCGTAGTTTTCATCAGAAAGTATCAGAGTTACCTGGGATCTAGTAGGTTTGCCTGCTGTTATCAGCCTTGCCATTGGCCAGATGTATGTCTGTTGCCCAGCTTACTCTGTCACAAATTCCCCATATTCCCCTCATTCTCCATTTCAACAGAGGCAATGCTGTCTACCATTCATTTGTAAAGGTGCCCAGATCCACTGACTCAAAGTGCTACAAGATGAAATGTTCATTGTTATTTTATTCTTCAGTGACTTCAGAGATTCCATGAATGTCAAAATTTAGAGAAATGTAGATTTCAAGTAGTAATGGAAGGTCATGCAGATAAATAGGTGTGTAAAGGTAAATGGAGACAAATTATACCTTTAAGGATATACTAAAAAAGTACAAGTAAGTTGACTTAGTAAGGTAGAAAGTTGGTTGGCTTCTGTGATTGAGTGACATTAGAAGTTTGAGTAGATAAATTTTGGCAGACACTAAAACTTTTGTGCAGCGATGTTGGCAATTTTGGGAGTCCTATGAACAAAAGTACTATACCTGTCAGCAACATGAGAAGCACGCATGGATGCTTGTAAGTTCTCTATTAACTCTGAGATGAGAACATGCCATGACCTACCTCTGCTAATTTATTTTACGAAAGAACGTTTATGAATTGGAGTCAGGAGGACTCTTTATTAAGATTAAAAGACTGTGATACTATTAAAGTCTACTTTCTCATCCTATGTCTAGGATTAGTATCTAACTGAGAAGAGAAATCTATTGCTTAAGGATTTCAGTACACAAAATGATTGAGAAGCCATTGGTGCTGACAGTTTTGATGTGAATACTTAATTTACTGGAGTTTTACCTTATGAGGGAACTGAATACGTGCTTCCAGACAACTTCAGAAAGAAGCTGCTCTTAGAGTGACAGCTATATGACACTAGTATGCTTATTTAGTCTTATCTTCAGATAATCCTGACCTAAATAAGTTCCACAGCCATTTTATCACCTAGTTACAAGCAGTGTTTAAAGGAAATTGATTATCTCTGACAGTGAGAGTTGTAACTTATAAGCAAGTTGTAGCTTTTAAGCAAGCTGCTGAGCCTACTTCAAAACAATTTTAGTCAACGACATCGTGTCTTCTCTTTGTTTTATTTTTCAAATCAAAGGCAAGAAAACAACATTTAGAGGCTGAAATGAATATACAGCACCATGCTGTAATTCTGGGTAGCTAAAAGCACTGGAACTTCCAATGGTGATATTATGCTGTGTAGAACATGTTTAGTTTAATGATTCATTTAGTTAGTTTTCTAATACATCCGTGCATTCTTCATTAAAGGTTATATCTATGTCCTGGATAATGTTTGTTGGGATAAGTAGTGTCTTTTTAGTACATGAAAATGATCAAGTTGGGGGGGGGCAGGAAGTCACCTTTCAGTCATACAATCCTTTATTCTGGTCTGAAACAGAAGTGACATGTTAATGCTATGATAGGTTCAAGTTTACTTTGATGTTATTCAGGTAATTTTAGAGGAAAATGTTTATGACACTAATGGAATGAATACTCCCTGGGTTTGTATGCAAGGAGAGTTCAGTTTGACTATAAATATTAATAACTGTAGAAAATCAGTAGCTGGCAGTTTTTCTTGGGTGTTGCAGCAGTGCTATTTTGACTAAAGCCATATGTTAATTTATATTTGACGAGGGCTGATGTTACTCCATTCATTCAGGAATCCAGCGGAAGATAGATGGTCTAACTCACAGTTCACAGACAAAGGAATAGAGAATTAAACAAAATTAATGTTATTTATTATGTTTATCCATAGTTTATGATCATCTCTTGGTCTGTGAAAATAAGATGACTCTTAGGTAGGACTCTTAGGTAAAAAGTAATTTGTATGTTTAAAAAGATGCTTTTTGTTTTCCTCCAAGAATTTCAGGATAGGATTCCCATGTTGCAGGTTCTTCTCTCAGCCATGGAAGATGTTTTGCAACAGACATCCCAACTCACTGGAAATATTTTAATATTAGTCTCTTGGCTTTGATCCAACCAAGGCAACATAAAAGCAGATAGAAGAGAGATGGAAAGAGAGAAGGAAATAACTTGGCTTCATTTCAGGCTATTAAATATTTGACTTCATGCCAAGTAGCTTCTTAATTTCAGATGGGCTAATATACTTCATCTCCACTAAAAGAGTGAAAGGGAGAAGGGGAAAATGAGGGTAAGATTATCTCTTTTTGTTTCATTTTTCAACAGAACTATTTTTAGCCAATCTGGATTTAAAATAACAAAAGAGGAGTTTTTTTTCCCTTCTCTAACAAAAGGACGTTGGTTGGTGAGTTGCCAGAGAAGTCTCAGGTACTCTGGTTCCCTAGCTAACACGGCCTGGCAAGCAATGAACTCTGTGATATTCAGAGCCAAACGTTAGCCTCCTTTGTTTGTATTTCTGCCTCCTACATTTTGCTGTACAGAACAGAAAGCACAAGATGCACAGTGCATATCACACTGTAGCAGTCCTAGATCAGTTTTGCTTTGAGGGTCTTCTGAAAATTCTTTCATTATGTTTGTGAGGGACTATGGGTTTGCATTGCAAAACTACAACCTTTGAGGTGTAAGTTTGGGGCTTGAATAAATTCAAATTCTTTAGGCACCACTTGTTCATAACTGTGAAGTTTCACTTTGCACCCAAATCATGTAAAACTGTGAGTTGTGCATGATTAGGATGCAGAAACAGGAACTATGAATCATTTGCTCTAGTTTTATAAGTCTTTGAAGATTATAGATGTGAGGGTTTTGTTGGCTATGATGTGCTTTATATAGTTTCTGGGTCTGTTGCAAACTGTCCATGTGATTGTAGTATCCATGAAAAAACATGGCTTGAGATCAGTCTAACTTTTCTTAAAGACAAAAACCTCACATTAATTCCAGCTACCTTTAAGCATGCGGTGTGATACCTACAGAAGGAATCTAGTCAGATTTATGATGGAGATCCCATTCAATGGGAAAAAGGCTCCTTGGAAGCACTTATCTCTTTCCATTGACTGGGACCAGGTGCCCTAAGTGGTATTGGATAGCTGAGATGCTGCACACAGTTGCAAATTCTTTTCAATGAGCTCATTAGCAGGAAGTGTCAATTGTCAATAACTGTGAAATGCAGACAATTGCTGTCTTATGGAGGATCTCATGCTATTGGCCGGGGAAATACCTCTGCACAGGCTGTGACCTGCCTTCTGCATCCTATTACCTTACATTATTACTGACGACTGAAAGCTAAATAGAAAACACTATTATTTCTGTTTGCATGGTAGCCAAACTTTTCTAAGAATAAAAGAAAGCATATGGAGGTAAAACCTTTTTGAAGATATAAGTGATTAAGAGAAAAAACTGTGAAAATATAATATAATTGGAAGGGCTTTAAGTTAAAATTAGATTGCATTTGATGTTTGAACAGGAAACACAGCAAAAAATGGGACCTTACTGAAACAAAGAAAATCACTCAACAGCACTTTGTCACTGTTAAGCAGGTATTCTTTAATGCAGCACTGGGCACACAGGATCCTTCCACCAAACGTGCGCAACAGTTGCCCTCAGAGGCTGAGTTTTAAACACTTTTAATCACATATTCATTAGTTGATCAAACTGAGGCAAAGAAACGTCATAGATATCTGAATTCGCTTGGCTTGCCTTATACATATATGCTAATTGACTTCCGTGCAAGCGAACTACAGCACTCTGGTGGTCTCTGGTAGTTGTCAGCTGGATCTTCATCCCCTCTTAGGCACTTACTTGTCCATTCATTGACCTCTGTCCTTGCACAGACTCAGTTCTCATTGTTCTCATTACCAGGCTGCGAGACTAATTCTGACCAGATTAGAGTAAGTAGCTCCCCTCTTATCATGTCTCTGCATTCCTTGGGGCTAGCAGTTTCTTCTCTTATCTTGTCCTTGTATTCCTCGTTTGCGAGGCTGGCACCTCAAGAGCTTAGTTTGTTGCTCCAATCCACAACCAATCGCATCTGTGTTAGTATTACTCAAACATAGAGTTAATGATACATCCTATGGCTACAAAACCAATAGTGATATATTCTATAACTATTAGACCAACAGTGACACATTCTATAACCATTACATTCCTTTTCATACCCAGTGTTTTCTTCCCCCATTAATTATGTGGACACAAGCAATTTTTATATTTTCAGTTCCAAAATTATCTGATCTTGTAGGTTTTGACCACTCTACCAGAGGTTAGCGAATGTCTCTTGCTGCTGCTGTGAATATATTCAATACCAGGAGGAACAAGGGAAGAGTTCATTGCAGAGATTAATTCCAGAAAGAGGCTATGAACTTGAAGTTATTAAATATTTTTATGATTGCTGGAAAAATACTTTGAAAACATCATCAGATTTAGCCATTTGATTTTGACATTATCTGCAAAACCAGATCCCCTATTTGGGCAGTCAAATGAGCAATTGTTTGAGAATTATCATACCATAAACTTGTTAAATGTGAGAATATTTTTTTTCATGGCTGGCTGCAGCTGCAGTGAGAAATTGCAGAATTGTATGCCAATTGTTATAGGGTGCTAATGGGAGGATGAATCCTTGCAGCTTCCCAGTTCGCATTCAGAGCAACATGAAATATTTCCTTACCTCGCTCACAACACTGGCACTACCATGTGGTTTATTTTCAGTTAGAAACCGAAGATTTGGTTTAGGGTTCACAGCTGTTAGGGTATAGACTTCCATTAGCTCAGTGTGGGGAGCCTTAGTTCATGTCATTGAGGACCATCATACTATGAGTTAAGTCAACAGAATTTGTTCCATACAGCTCAAGCAGAAGAGAGTCACACTCTAGGAATTAAATGCTCTTTGGTGAACCAACACAAAGCACATGCCTGATAATATTATGGAGGGAAGCACTGAGCTTGGTTATGAGCTCAGTAGAAGAACTCCAACAGACTAGGATAGAAAAATGTAAGGATTGGCAGATGTGCTGTGTGAATGGTTTGCACAGAAATTGCAACTTAATAAAACTAAGAAAAAAAAAAGCATTAGGCACATAGTTATTAGGTGGATACTACTTGGGACATTTTTTCACTAGTTTACTGCCTGTTACTGCATTTATTTCTAGCTGTATTTTAGCCTACTGCTAAACCCCTGTATAATGCATATAATATTAGAGGGGAAGTGTTTTTAGGAAAAAGAAAAAACAAACCACCTTTTAGGTATTTTTAGGATAAGGCTACTTCCATGTTCTCAGTGCTTCTGAGTACTCTGTTCATTGCAGAGTTGGAGGACACACAAAGTGTCCATTCTGCTATGATGAAGGATGTCATGTTGTCTATTTTTTTTTTTTTTAATGTAGTTACCTCAAGGGTAGTAAAGACAGTAGTAGACAGTTGGCAACCATCAAATAAGTAATTAAGCATTTAATTTAATGGCTGTAGAGCTGTTCAGAGTATCACATAAACAGTAAGAATAGCACAGAGAATTTAAATGACAGTGCAGTGTTGAATTTTTGTGCTACTTCTACACTGTGAAGCCTTTTTTTCCCTGGTTTAGGAAGATCCCATGATTACTTTGAATCTATAGGCAGCTGGAAAGCAGTAATGTATAAACTTAAGAAGGTATTATTTGGGGACAAGGAAGAATAAAGGCCTCAGGGATGAGAAAGACAGTGTTTCTATGTCATCATTTTGGGTCACAGAAGGTTACACCTGAAAAGGGTAATCTCAGGTATTTCTAGGCTCAGGTATGGAGAAGTAGGACAACAGATTATTTAACAGATCAACATAAACTTTGTTGGTTAGGGTAGCTGGAGCCAAATACTCAGTTTACTTAGCAATAAATTGCTTTTTATCTTGCTTAATCTCTTTGCTAAAAGCTATTGTAACTAATCCATACTACAAAAAAAAAAAAAAAAAAAAAGGAAATGCCCCTTTTTTGATTAAGGCATGAAAACTGTTAAAATTAGCATGTCTTCACAGATACTGGAGTCCAGAGAACAGGTAACTAAGAAAAGTAATTTCTCATCCAAAATTACATTGATGTTGCCTCTGGAAATGTTTTGCAATGAAGTTGTATTTAGGTTAATTCCTAGGTTTGTGCCAATGTATTGTAAGAGATAACAGCCTCAGAAATCTACCTTTGAAATTTGGCATAATAGGCCATGTGGTTTCAATATATTTTATGTTCAAAATTTCTGTAGAGTTACTTAAAATACTGTAGAACTCAGTGACTGTGTAACAGATACTATATTCTCATTTATATTTTGATGTGTACATAGTTAACAGATGTGGTGCTGTGCAAACCAGACTAATGCAGAATAAATAAATATTCAGCAAATTTAATAAATAATTTTCTGTAGGGTCTGTACGTGTTCTATGTCACTTAAGATGTGTTCAAGATTTTTACTTGAGACCAATAACCAGATCTGTCCCAAATGTGCCTGAAATCAAAGTGTGAGTTCTCTTCCACTGTGAGAAAGAAATCTTAACTTTTGCCATACAGTCTTCCTGAAATGGTGGAAATTGATGTGCAATAAAAAGCCATACCTAGTAGCTCAGTGGGTTCATGAACAGCCCCACTTCCAGAAACTGGTATATTCTGAACAGAAAAGAATTTCAGTGGGATATTTCTGTCATTAGTGCTTTTGTCCTGGTGAACAAAAAAGTAAATTGCTTAGTGGTTCCCCCTGGGGTTTGATATCATCTGAATGAGGTGTGATGTAGTGTTCTGACACCCTTAAAGTTAGTATCTGACCTTGAAGGTTTTTATTTGCTCTCTGAAGGTGATTACAGCCTGCACTACAATACAATGCTGATTTTAAAACAGCAAATTAAACTATTAATTTATTATGTATGCGTAATTACTTATTACACAGTCTATCCAAGAAGGCAGCACCTCAAGATCTCAGATGTTTCAAATAAAGATAGATAATATAAGAAAATTCCTACATCTGTAGTTTAAAAAGGCAGCTTCTGAAGCAGGTGTAATACAGTCGTAGTTGTATGGAAGATTCAGAGAGGAGTTTTATAATTTACAAGTCTTGAATGCCTGGAAGATGTATCTTGAGGCTTGTCTACTACAGGCAACTCCATGATGAATACTAAAGCTGAAAGGAGTTTTTCATCTCCCTATGGTATGCACAGAGAGAGCTGTGATTCTCACTGAATATTTGTTGGGCTGCTTTCATTTTATCCAGAAGGGTGTAGACGGGTAGCGAAACACTGTTCCAAAATTAAAAGCTCAGAAGACCTTAAAGTGACCTCTTAAGTCCAGAAAATAAAGCAACATTGAAGGCCTGCCCTCACAAACTCAGAAAATGCAGTGCCAAATAATCTTGTACAGTGTAGTGAGGCCAAAATATTGAACCCTATTTTAGCTCTGCTCTGACAGATGCACTGAAGCCTTAGGCTGAGGAGCTGCATTTGCTTTTCTGCTCATGAGCAACATTCAGTTCAAGCTTGTGAAAAAAATCCTGCATGTCTGCAAGTGGAACTCCCCTTGCTGCAGGGCTGCCGGATGGTGAGGACATGGGGAGCACAGACTCTTGTACAGCAGGGGCAGGAGGTGCACAATGCATTGCCCTTCAGGGTTTCTCCACTTGCTTGGGAAAGGATGGCAGGAATCAGATACAATGAAGTAGTGATCACAGAATCACAGAATGGTAGGGGTTGGAAGGGACCTCTGGAGATCACCCAGTCCAACCCCCCAGCTAAAGCAGGTGCCCCCAGAGCAGGG
>VZSC01016327.1:68564-79949 GCA_013398225.1 Steatornis caripensis
CTCCAGCAGGTCAAACCCCAGACTGTCCTGGTGCATGGGGTTGTTCCTCCCTACTTCAAGGACCCTACAATTTCCTTTGTTGAACTTCTTCAGGTAATGGAGTAAAAGTGGCAGTTCAAGGAAGACCTGCACTGGTGAAGGCTGACAAGTGATCCATGTCCCTCTTCTGGCATTTGTTGTCTACAGCAAGCCTGGGTGAAGTGTCATCCCTTGAAGTGACTGGGTCTGCATCAGCTAATAATCTCAATTCAAGATTATACACAGTGAATTAGAAAATAGGAGCCTACATTAAACCTAGGAACAAAGACATGTGAGGATTTAATTCCAGTTCCCTTAAGCCAAAGGTTGGTCTTAATCCAGCCCTGCACTGGATATCATGGTACAGAGCTATCAGGTTTAAGGCTACTCTCAGCACAACTCTAACAACTACAAATTCCAATTTGGGATTGAGATACTCTGGTGGGTGGCTATGGCCGTTTTCTGAACTGCAGTGTATGTCTCGAGGAATGGCTCTGATATTACCTAAATACACTCTCATCTCTCTCAGATGGAGAGATGACTGAAATGCTGCTGACCAGGCTTGTCTGCAGAGAACTCCATCTGAGTGCCATCTCTTCACTGTTTTTCTTTGAGTATAGTTGACTTGTGATAAGTCCTTATAGGAAAGTGTTATCTGCAAAAGCATGTTTATACTGACAATTGTGTCTGCTTAGGGTGGTAATGAGGGAAATACTCCTACTCAATAAAGTTCTTATGCTAGGAAGTTTGTATTCTGGCAAGGTGCTGCCTGTATGAAGGTAATGTTTAGCTCCTCCTCTGTAATTTATGAAGAATGCATGATGCTTTTACTGTAAAATATTACTTTTCTTCCTATAGTAAAAAGGCTAAAAAAAAATTAAATCAGCAGATAAAATAGAAGGAATAAATGAACTCTTTAGTCTTTTGCCTTGTCAGTCCAAGCAGAATTTTCTCTACACTTTGTAATTGGGTTGCTGTTCATTTAGTTGCATTTTTTTTTTATTTTGGAGTGAAGAATAATAATAATGTTTTTGGTCTTAGTTTGAAAGGGAAAAAAGAACATAAATACTCTGCACTTTCTAAGTAATGGTGATTCTTAAGTAAAAAAATGCATATATATTTAGAAATCAGATGTCAGATGTCAGAAAATTAAACAATTAAAAATTGTCACACTGACAGATGAGAAATATAGTACGGAGGGCTCCAGTACATCTTCTATGCAATTAAATTGAAATGCTGCAATTACTTCAAGATACTTTGGTACTGGAAATTTATCAAGAAGCTTGTGGGACAGAGCAAGAGGAAGGTCTGCATTCCTTTCAGTGAGAAGATGGAAGCTAATGTCTGGTGGGATTTTTATCCAAAGATGCTTGCAGACATCAGCCTTGTCAGGATTTATTTTTTATCTGACTAGTAGGAACTGTGACTAACAGTGTGTACAGTTACTAACAACATTGCAATGGCAGAACTAGGTGCTGTCAGTATTATCTCTTATAATACAGATATTTCTTAAGCTGTGGGTGCAGTGGGTGGTGTGTGATCTGTGAAGGATGAGAAGAACTGAAAGGGATGTGGAATTTTTTTTCAACTGAGGCAGAGAGACTTCTCCTCCCAGAGTTTCCATGCTGTCTCCGTGGCTGTTTTCCCTAGCTTTTTGGCACAGCCTTTTCCAGGCAGCAGAACTGAAAGGGCTTGGCGTTATCGCAGTGTTTTATGGATGAAGAAATGACTGCCACTTTGTCTGGGTACAGCACAGTGCCTGTCAAAGGTGGACCTAGATAAGGTGAACTGATGAGAAGCTGAGACCTCAGCTGTTCCCATCCCCATCTAAAATTCCAGGAATATTACATCAGGATTACAAGCTTCAGATTCTGCTGCACCTTGCTTGAGAGGGCAGCAGCTATGGGGAACATTGCAGAATTTGATAAGTATGTGAAAAAATACATTGTGTACAGATGGTGTACAGCTTTAACTTTTCATGTTCTTGTAAAAGGATAACTTGCAATACTGGGAGATTTCAGGCCTAGGGCATTACATAAAATAGTTGACAATGAATGTTAATACTTATCTTTTCTGCTGTGGACAGTTGTCCTAAAAGTACTCCTGCAGACTCCATCTGGCCATCCTTATGTGACATTGAAAAAGTCAGCTCTATAAACTTCAACTGACAGTTAATTTGTTACGTATTTTTTGGGTTTTTTTGTTTTCCTGTCCAGGCAGATGAAATAATAAGAAACTTCCCTTCGCTGCCAAGAAACAAGAGAAATGATGATATCAAGTTCAGGTTCTTTATTTATTCTGCATTGCAATGCTGATATGGAGGAAAGGGTAAATGTGTACTTTCTCCGCTGAAGTTTCCTTGAATGTGGAAGAATGAGGGCAAATATAAAAAAAGGCTTTTTTTTTTTTTGTCAGGAGCAATGTATTAGCAGGACTTTAATGTGTAAGATGTGAAGGTATTTGTTCTGTTCTTGTTGCTTTAGATCCTTCAGATAAACAAATACGTTAGCAACAGATCACAACATGCTTGTTCCTTCCATCTTGTAGGAATGTGGGTTAAGGGATCAGTTTGAAATTCCCTCTAATTCTGCCCTTTCTATGATTTTCAGCTTGCATTTAGATATCTCTACCTACTCTGCTTAAGAGGGAGGGCAGTTTATTTATGGTAGGATAATCCTTGGTTGCTTATGATTTTTTGAGTTTGTAAGGCAGCTACCTGCCATAACATACATTGCTGCATATCTCTGAGAAAGCAGCCATCATGCTCCCATTTACAAGCTCGAGAGCTGACAGTTGCGAAGATGAAAGCCATGGATTGAAGAAGCCTGTGCAGGACATACAAGGAGTTAAATATACATGCTGGTAGATGCATGCTGGCCACACTTGAAATTATGATAGACTTCAAAAAGTTTGGATTTGGTTTAAAGCCTCAACTTTGCTGTCATAAATGTAAGACAAAAATAATTTTAAGATTTTTTGTGAAAGAACAATCTCTTTAGCATTTTATAGTGAATTAGGTACTTCCAAATTTAGATATGTTCGTATATATCAACTCTCAGTTCTGTTCTGTGCCCCTTTATGGAACTGCTTTAAATGGAAAACCAACATAACCAGGTTCCTAGCTACGCCAGTTGTATTCTGACAAAGAATGGAGGAGTGGTGGCAAACATAAGTCATCAGAAATTACGTGTGTTCAGGAAATCATAGTGCTGCTACTGCTTCTTGACAGCCATTATAGTCAGTTGCAGCTCAGAGGTGCTATGACAATATAAAAATGTCCCCAGAAAGTGTATTTCTGAAAAGCTAGGGTTAATGTAGCCCAAAATATTGGTGATTTGACTTCACTAATGAAAACTATTTGGTTTGTTCTGTATGACCTTGATAATAATTATATTATGCTTTATTCAATCTACCATTAGATTTTCAGTTAAACTTTGTAATTAAAAAAACGCCCTCATTGTCTGGTAGATGACTTAACAACCCTCTTTATTATCTTTTTTTAAGGAAATCGTTTCTCAACAATTTTTTTAGTCCACCTGGAGTAGAACCATATAATTTCCTAAAGGTACCCGCTGACCTTTGGTTTGACTTTCAGTAATCATTCCTACCACAACTATATTGGAATTGATATCTCTGTTTATCAGAAGCTTGGCAGGACTATAAGAAATTTAAGCAAATATGTATGAGTAAAATGTAAATCTTCTGAAAATCAACATACATTCAGATGTATACAAATACACTTGCAAAAGCCCAGAACGCTCTGTGTTCTTAAGCGTTCATCAACACTTTTGAAAGATGTTCTCAAAGCCTTCCAGTGATGGGAATTCCAGAATGTTTCTTGGCATCATATTGCATTCTTATATTAGAAAGTTTGCATAACACCTGACTAAGTCTTCTTTGAAACCTGTTCTTAGTAAACTTGGAGACCCACACATTTGCATTTTTTTGGTGTCTTCTTTCAAAGATTTTATCTTTTATCACCGAAAACAATTATTCTAGTATTTTCTTATAAGACATGTTTTCTCGACCCCATAAGAATTTTCTCTATATCTTTCTTGAAATATTTGGCTGAGGACTGGACACTAAACTCAGCCTTGTCACTGTTGGAAGGGCTACTTTATCCATCATGCATGTAACACTCCTGTTTATACAATTTAGTATGCTTTTTTTTGCAAGAGATTGACATCACTGACTCACATTTAGTTTTGATCTATTCAAATCCTTCCCTCGCCCCCCGAATATTCATCTCTTCATTTACTTTCAGTCTTCTGTTGGTGATGGCAGCTTCTGCTGAAATGCCATATCTGGCATTTGACCTAACCAAATTGCATCTTTTTTTCTTTTCCTATTTCTACATTTTGTCAGGATCTTTTAAAATTCTTAAAATAGTAGTATCCAAAGCATTTGCATTCTTTCCTTGCTTGTTATCATCTGACAGTTTAATAAAGATATTATCTGATTCATCATCAGTGTCTTTGATGAAAATATTTATCAAAGTCCGAGAAAGCTCACAACCAAACATAAACTCTCAGAACAAATTATTTGTAGCTCATCTTTGAGGACATTTTTTTAGCTAGGTTTACCAAAAGCTTGCACTCGTTTCATTTATACTGTGCTCCTATAGTTTACTTATAAGCGTATCAGGTCACATACAATGTCAACCTCCCGGCTAAAGTCACAAACTCTATTTCCCCACTATAAAAAGTAGTATTAGAGTGGGTTGGCATAAGCTGCTTAGCTGTTACTGCCATTTTGTATGTACCTTGAAATAATATAGATATTTTGTTGCACGGTCTTTTCCCATATTTTTTCCTGGTAACACAGTTACAGATCACCGAATCTAAAATTCCTATTTTCTTGCAAAAATATAAGAATAATTTTTTGTCCCTTTTTTTACCCCCCTGATTCTACTAGATTTGATTTCTTAATGCAGTCATCATCTCTGGAATTTCCCAGCCTTCCTTATGCAGGCATTGAGAAGAGATGACCGAAACCGTCCTGCTTGGCCTTGAAATATAGTGATCTGGGATATACATTCTTGAGATTATCCCTGTTCACTCCAGACTGAAACATGTTTTGGCTCCAGATAAAATTAAGTATACCTAGACTGTGTCCAGTGGTTGTTTGTCATATAGTCTTGAAAGCAGTCAATGAAGATCCTAGTATATTCCTAGTTGACTAGTCCCAGTACTTAACTATATAATTCCAGACAGTTATTTTTCCTAATGTGCTCTCCAGATCTCCATTATTTGAAATTAAGTGTTTGCTCCTTGCCTGATCTTTGGTTGGCACGGGGGACAATTGAACTCTGTATTTCACTTTCCTTCATGTTTGATCTCTGTTGTTATGCTCCCCCTCAGTCTTTTCTAAACCAGAGAAACCAGAACCGTCTTTTTGTGCCATATATTTCAAGCCTTTTAGTTGTTGCTGTTCTTTACATTCTCTTTGGCTTGTCTAATAGATGGTGCCCAAAACTGAAGGGAGCACTCCAGCTGAGATTATCCATTGCTGTTTGTAAGTAGTATGAAATGGAAAAAAAATTCTGTGCTATGCACCATACTCTTTTTATTACATTGTAGACTGATGGTTAGTTCTTTGGAACAGGACTGTAGACTTGCGTATACTTCAAAAATGCATTACAATGCATTACAAAAAAATGCATTATAAAAAAATGTTTACCTTCAGCCCTGTTTTGTTCATCTATGTTAAGAGTTCAGTTCAGTGACAAAGTGTAATGCCAAAAGGCATTATATCCAAGGAAGGCAAAAGCTTTTCATCAAATGTGCTCAGTTCAAAAGAATGAAAAAAGAAAAAGAAAGCAATAACAAACCTGAAACCCTAATTATAAACTCTGCAGAGACAACTTGGCTAAATTGAATTTATTCTTCCCCAGTGTACTCACACAAGGGCCAGCTGGCTCATGCCTTTTCAGAATTTAATTTGCTGCACCTAACATGAACGGAAGTTCTCTCAGTGGGCAATTTGACTTCCCCAACACTACAAGCAGAACCTTATTCCCCGACTAGAATTAAGAAGAAATGCTTTCCAGTTCGCAGCATGGATTATAAACCATCCCTCCCTTCTGGATGACAAGTTTCACCATGGTTTCACAGATAGCAGATAAAGCTGAGAGCGAGCGAAGATTCCTGATGTTGGATAAAAAGGATGAGTGCATAAGGTGGAGGCAAACGCGAACCAGTGTTGAATATGCAGGCAGCAGAAGTTAGCTGCTCATTCCAGGGATGTTCCTACAGCCAAAATCAGTGTGCTTTTATAGACAATCACCTGCTCTGCCCATAGCTAAAGCTAGCCCTGTTTCAAATAAAGTCAATAGCAATTCTGCTCAGTGCTTTCCCCTGAGCTCTATGCCAAAGCTTAGGCTTCTGTGTGATGCTCCAAACCTACCCATCCTGATCTGAGCCATGACTGTCTTGCTAACTCCTCTGACAGAAGTACGATTTGCAAGACTCTAGCTACAGGTAAAAAAAAGTGGTAGTTTATACGTAATTGTTTAATCAATGATTGGAAGTCTCCTAGCCCATGATTTGTGATCCTTTCCTCCTTCTCACTTTCTTTGTATGAAAATGAGAGATTAGACAGTCTATGATAAGGTGTCTGGCACATAAGTTACCGAAAGGTAACAGGACTGTTTCTGATTTAATGTGTGATGCCAGCACTGACACAGGGACAATGCTAAAGTTCAAATAATATCCTCAGCAGCCCTGGCCAGCTGTGCCAGGTGTGAAGTGTGAGATCCCTCAAGTGAGTGAACTTAATTTCTGTCTTTAGTAGCACTAACAAATCAGAAAGACGAGACACAGGCTTGTAGGGGAATTTGGTCACTTTGACCCCTGGGCCTCACTAAGCACAGATTTCAGGTAAGAAAGATGCTGCCCCTGGGGCCCATGTTTCACAAATATGCTGGGAGTATGTGGCAAGGGTGTGGAGGAGGTGGTGGTGTAACAGCCTAGGTACCCATCCTACTCAGGTTTTAACAAAAGGCCTTCAACAAATTCAAGCTGCAAATAATGAGGTTTGCTTGTATAGAGGTTGTGCAGGAAGTAGAAACCTGTACCATGGGTACCCTGGTCATGTTGAAGTGTAGTCTGCTGGCAGTTGTCCCTGCTTAGCAAGCATCTGTGAACGTGAGAGACTGTAGCCCCTTCCCATCCTGCTCTGTTGTACGGACCTACTCTCCGCTAGCATGGTGGCCTTTCTCCCACCACCACCACTGATGCATGTGAAAGGTTTTGAACCTTGTGCCCTATGACAGGATTTGATTTATCTCTGCTGAACTCCAATGACTGATGTCTGAAAACCATCTGGGGCCAGTATAATGTTTTGAGCATAGCATAAGAGCTCAACATCCTCCTGCAAATATGAAAACCTGCTCTTTGACCTCAGAGACAACTGCCAGAGCTCTTAGGAAATGGACAGTAGGTAGTCAATATGAAGTTGTTGGTTATACTTGATGCAACACACAAGTGATTGAATATTCCTGATGACTATGGTTTCACTGAACGTAGGAGTGAAAACAATTTTGTGAATATGTACCTATTCCTTTCACAACTGATTGGTATTATTATGCATATGTGAAATACAGGTAAATGAATCAGTAATATTTTTAAACTGATAGTGAAATAGAAGAACAGAACAGTGGTCTACGTAGCCTAGTATCCTTGCTCTTGAAGTGGTCAGTACCAGATAGTTAGGAAAATCTGTAGGAAACTGGACAAGATTTAAATTATTCATCCTGTTGTGATTCTCTCAGGCTCCAGCAATCAGTATTTTTAAAAATTCCTGAAGGTTTCATCTATTCTGTTGTATTTATGCACTCATTAACTCCTGAAGTCAATTCACATATTTCTCTAATCTAGAATTTGTCTGCACTGTTATCATCAGTGACATCTCATGGCAATGAATTAATTAATAATAATAAAAAGTAATTAATTATGTGACATCTGAAAATTCTTCCAAAATCTCCTTTTGTTTTAAAACTACCCCGTAATTTCATAGTGGGAAACTGCTTCTTACGGTTAATTGTCAGTGACGTTTTCAGTTTGAGAGCTAGACCATAATAACTCAGTCATCTCTTTTGCTATGAAGAGCCCCTGACTACTTAGCCTTTGCATGGAAGTTACTCATAAGCTGTCCTGTATGCATTACTTGTTACCCACTCAAATTCTTGCTTTTCTGCTAAAAAAAAAAAAAAAGTGCAGTCTTGGCCTCAGGGAAAGTCATGAGCGTGCTTTAACTAGAGATAAAACTACTATGAACACTGGGAAATTTAAGATGCTCATTAGGTTGAAAGCCTGCTAGGCTTATAGTGCTAACCTTGGCAAATTTACCTGTTATGCCAAGGTAAAAGCAATGAATAATTTTACTGGTTAACAGAAAAGGAGAAAATACATGCACCCTGATCAGCCAGCATCAGAAGTTTTCAGACATAAGCGTAAGCAGGATCTGAACTGAATTTTGAAGATTTCATGCCCTCAAGGTGGCTGGTTCTTGAGTGTAATGACAAGATAACCTTTGGCCACTCACCATGCAAATCTGACTGACAAGAGGCAATATGGGAGGATGTAGAAGGAAGAAAGGAAGCAGAAAAACTGTCACGCTGAATGAGTCTGAGATCTCCTGATTCTAGAAAGAATAGTTATCTCAGCAAACTTCAAAAAGCGAGTGTATTCTATTTTTTAAAATAAACATTAGAAGCTTTATAAAGTAGGAGGTTAATGACCCAGCTTTTGATTGGGTTGAAATAATTTTTTTATAAAGAAGGGATGGCCAGTTTTCCTGACTGACCTTTTGAGCCATGAACTAGAATTTTTGTCTGTCTGGGGCCTTATCACCTTTCCCATGGAAGAAGAGAGACAAGGAGGTGAAGAGCTCCAGGAATAGCAGGACACGATAACAGCTCTATCGCTGCATTACATGTAAGTGAGTCACATAACAACGTCAGCCTGAGCAGTTTTGCTACTTTACTTTAAGCCATAGCTGGAGATTTGGACTACCTGACAGCTCCTTCTCTGGTACAACTTCACTGGGACACTTGGCTCAAATGACACAGGTTGACTGTATCTGCTTAGGGGAGAGCTACTTGTAGATAAGCTATTATCAGAGAGCTGAGTGCAACTACATCACAGAGGCTAAACAGATTAGTACTGCAAAAGGAATAATCTGAATAACCTTTACGTAGCAATACCATGGTCAGCGCACTGGTGCAGGCTAAATTCAATGCCAGCTTCATTCGACAGTGGTCAAACCCATGGTTTTTAAAAACATATCTGCATTTTTGAAACAGCAGATATGAATGTTGTTATTTTATCTCTTCCTATTTGAAGGCACAATAAACTGAAGGATAATAACTCATCTCTGTTAAAAATCAGACATTTTTTCTTAAAGAATAAATATCTTTAATGCTACATAGATCTCATATCCTCATATACCTATAAAGTATTTGTTATGATTGTGATTGTATATGTGTAGCTGCAAGTGTATTTACATTTCCTGAGTAGAATGATGCATGCAATGGAAAAGAACATTTTCTAAGGGATAGGACATTATTTAATGAACACATTACTTTAAAATTGAATTTACATCTGGAGATCAGCAGCTGGAAATTGCAGATCATAATAATGGCTTTTTTCTGATGATGTGTAATACCATTATTCTTTCTTGTATCATCATGGCATTGTTCTAATTTTACTAAAAAATGTTTCCACTGTTTATGGCAGTCTAAAGTTTAGTTAGCTATTGAATTTCATTACCACATTTTGCAAATTGCTGTTGTTGGTTATTGGAATTATAAGTTGTTCAGGATATAACTACTTACTATTATGAAAAGTTCAATTTCTGGCATCTAATTCAGTTTATCAGTCAAACTGTGAACTGATGGCCCTGGTCAGCACACTAGGATGATAAAACCCAACTTTGAAGTATATAATCCTCTTATTAGTTATATAAGACAAGTTAGCAGGAAATTTCCCAAATGAGACCTTAAACTGTGTTGTTCTCCAGTCATTCAAAACCATCCTAGATTCTCAGTAACGACATTCCAAGCCTACCTTTGGGTGGAAAGGAATTATTGCAATTTTTGGCGTATTTTATTAATCAGAAATAACCTCATCCTTTCTGCTCCCTCTAATTTTTCAGTCAATTATTTTTCTTTTTTTGCTGCCAATTCTATTGATAACCACTTATTAATAGTTCTTCTCAAAAATGTTGTCTTGTTTTCTTGTTCTGAACACTGTTTTCAGTGGGAAGAGGGGCTGAGAAAGCATTTCAAATACACCCACCTGCAGCTTTTTTCCTCCCTTAATTTTTTGAACTTGCTTTAAAGCCAGTAGCTCTGTGGGAGTGTACTGAGTGTGCTCGTGCTCTTAGTTTAGAGAGAGTTGTTGGATTTAGAGGTTAGAGATCTCCGTTCTCTCATTTAAAGTTCTAAATCTTGACATATTTTAATTTACAGAAGGGTCATGCTGATTTAGCTGATAATGGTTTCTATTAATTCCACATGCTGTACCAATTAAAATCTGAGATGCAAATTAAAATGTTTATTCTGGATGAATGGAAGATAGAGGAGGTTATAAGCCTCAAATGCTTCTTTGAAGCATGGATCTATTTGAACAGAAAGAACTTCTAAACATTATACTCTGTGTGTCTGTGTGTATTATGTCTCAATCAATCCTTATCAAATGTTCCCAGATGACAATAAACAAGGTTTTTACTTCCTTAGCTGCTGACCTTGACAAGCTGATGCAGTCTGTCAGACTGGGATCTCTCCATCACACATTACATGACCAGTAAGAAAGATTCTGCCAGCCAAATCTGTCCTTAGCTGCACTCCTGCAATCCTGTTACCTCCATGGCGTGTCCTCAGTGACACCAGAGCAAATCCCTCCTGTGCAAGGGAGATCTTCAGCTCTAGGGGAGATGAGGGAAGGATGTTAGAGGTAGAGAAGAGATCTGAAGGGATGGCTGGTGCATTTTCCCCTTGCAAAGCTTGTCATTTATCAGTTTGTTTTTTGTAAAAGTTGCATTTTTATTGAAAAAGATAAAACCACAGACCCTTCCTACTGTACATTGTAACTGATTAGGGCTTAGTGAACATCTTGAAGGAGATGAAACAGAAGGGTCAGAATACAAGTTCATGCCTTGGTTTCTCTCTTCAAGCAATGTTCTTTGTATTTCCATTGTGTTAGTAAATGAAAAATTACTTTTAGATAAACGAAAAAAAGGTTAGCACTTCGTGGTCAGATTTGCAATATCAAATGTTCCAGGTACTTTCTGGAATGCAATATACATTTCACAATTAGTTTCTTCTAGAAAAACAAATACCTTTAACACTAACAGCTTTGTGTCCTA
>VZSC01016327.1:80063-108548 GCA_013398225.1 Steatornis caripensis
TAACAGCTTTGTGTCCTATATTTTATCACAATTGCTGTTTACTTAACACATTCAAACACATCCAACACATTCCTTTAGTCTCTTTCTATCCATATCTAAATTGATACATTACTTATTTTTAGACACCTATAGAATATCTTGAGGGAAAACATTGATATAAGTAGGAGATTATGCACAGTACTCTTGCACTGTTTGTGACTTGCATTTAATAGTTATTCTGTTAAGTAGGACTAGGCTACATATGGAACTTCGTCTGAAGTTGGCTCCATATTGCATAATTTATGTCCTAACAAGCTTTTTAAACAAGACATTAGGTGGCAAAAGATACAGTAACCAGTGTTCTTTCTGATATTGCTGAAACTTTTACACTGCGTAACATTTTTCACAACTATCAGTAGCCCAAATATAAAAGAACATAAACTGTGATGAGCATGCATAACAAGGCAAAGCAACCGAACCAATTTTATTTTAAAAGAATTTGCAAATAGTTTTTGTTAGCAGCAGAAATAACTGTCATTATGAATATAAAGTATGTGATTGACAGAGTCAAGAGAATTCCTTTAAGTGTCACAGAATGGTGGTGCTTAATAGAATAAATGAAACACATTTTAAATCATATAAATAAGTAGGTTTATTGTTCAGGCTTTAAGAACTAGAAATTTAGTTTCGCAAAGTGATGTCATATTAAAATCTAGGTTAGGATTTCTGTTTTTACAAAGGTGCAGATTATATGTAGCATCTAAATCTTTCTGGTAAAATCATATTGTAGAGTTCTTCACTCCTAAATCAAATAGCTCTCTTTGGTATATTTCAGCTTATGGCCCTATTGAAATATTGCAGTGCCATCATACTTTTAAAAGCAGAGGAGTTATGTCATAATTTTTTTTTTGGGGGGGTGGGGGGAGAGGCAGAAAAGAGGAGAAAAAAGAATTGTGAGTTATCTTCTGCAAATGAATAACATTTGAAATACCTTCCATATGTAGCTATCAGTGTTTAAGGAAAAATCTGAATTGCTTTAAGAAAACCTTATTGTTGCATTTGTTTTGAGAGATGCCTTTAGATACATTGCATTGCAAAAAAGTTAAACATGTATGTTTAATTTAGAAGACAAGCATAGGCCTTGGTGATGGGCAGGTTAGTAGAATTTACTTTTCAAAGTGGATGTTACTTCTATAAAATGTATTTGTCGGGTAGAACTGCAGCTGTAAGAGAAGAAGGAATTTTTCTTGAAGTAAATTAACTGTTCTTTTAAATAATGGAAATAAATGGGAAGATTACTTTGAAGAAAATCTAAGTAGAGATTCTCTAGGGTCATGAGAATCAGCAAATCGAGCAGACATTCACAGTCTTCTATTGTTCAAGGACAGGGTAACATAGAAATACTAGCCATAACTTGCACTTATCTGGTGACAATTGTAAGTTAGGTCTTTAGTTGTTTATACGTCAAAGTTACTTGATTTTTATTACGAATTACCTATTTTATCTAATTATCTATTCTAGTAAGTGTTACATGAATGAAGTAAGCCCTTGTCAGATCTCTGCATTCATAATATGTTGACAGTATTGTTGTTACCTGGTAATAATTTTAGTGATCCTAACGCTTGTTGGTCACTGACAACTTCAAAAAATCACTCCATCATCTTGAAGTCCTGTGTTTCCAAACATTTTGAACTTTGCATTTATTACAGCTACACAGAACAAAGCATTTCAGCACTAGAAGTCTGACAGTTTGGCAAAATTTAAAGAAAATACTTGGCTTTGCAAAATGTTTTTTTATTGTTAAAGACAAATATCCAGTGGAATTGTTACAAAATAAAAGAATGAAGATCTTACTACTCTGGAACTTGAAGTTCAGTAATAATTTTGACATATATAGCACTTAGTATTCTCAGACTTTGTAAATCAACATTCAAAATTTTGATTCTAAAAAATTAATTCAGTTGAGGAAATGATTAGTAGAAGCACTCTGGGTAGGTAAAGTGATAACATTAGGTTGTAAAAAAAGAAGGATCATTTTACTAGGACAAAAGGGGACTGGTAAAGTTCCTCAATGATTCATTCCAGGATTGACTGAATCTAGTACCTTAATTGTTGTACAAGTTGGCATATGCTAATAATATTTGCAGATGATACGTTGTTGGCAGGCATTGTCCGATCATGGCAGGATTTTAATAGTGAGAAAAAACTAAGAGACAATGTGTATTGAAGTACTAATCAAAACCTTTGTTGTTAAGAGTAGAGATCATGGGTTCAAAATGGTTGAGGAAGGAACATCAGGGTTAGCATTAATCATATTATGGTCATCAGAATAATACAGATCTATAAAAGACACCTGTGTTCCCATAAAAAAAATCAGCCAGGGTGTTTCAAGGAGAGATCGGAAAATATTTGTGTGTATCTTTCTACAAGGCACTGGTGAAATCTCACACGTACTCTAGGATGCAGTTCTGACCACCAAGGTATATGGAAGATGAACTCAAAGTGCATGTGCAGAGAAGAGCTTCCAGGACAATTAAGAGGAGAAAGAGTTTATCTTCACTTCGCCAAAAGAAGAGAAAAAGTGAACGAGGCTCAGACTGTTATCAACAAACTTAGGAGGGTAAACAATGGAGAACAAATAGGCTTTGAACGAAAATGCTGAAACAACAAATAGACATTAATTGGTCATGAATAAACTTGGAAATTCAAAGATTTGTAATTGTAAAGGTCTGGAACGTCTTCCAGTGGATTGACAGACTGAATTTGAACTCTTTTTGAATGAAAGGAAGTTAAGTAGTTACCTGAAAACAGAAGAGCTAAGTGAACCAGAAGTCCTTTCAGTCAAACATCTTTACAGTTTTGTTGGCCCCGATACATTCAATCTGAACAGTCTTGTTACTGAATGTAAACGTCTTTGATGTTTAAGGTTAAGACATGCTGTCTACACCTTTGTACACTGATTGCTATTCATCCTGTAATATCCCTTCAGGACTTACGGGTTGCTTCTACTTTCTTGCTATCATTCAAGTGGTTGTACTTCAATAATCTTGCGATAATCTTGGATTCTGAAGGGCTGTGTGAGAATGGAGTAATCAATAAGAAGGTTTTGTTTTCCATAGGTTTTAGGATTTTTTTTCCTCTTATCTGCTGTGTTCTTCTTCCCCTGTTTAATACCTGTCTAGAGGGAGACTGAATTAAATGGGTTTGGATTCAGTAGTCATGCTCACATAAGAGCATTCAAGCCTAAAATTTATATCTAATATAATAAAGCATACTTAATGTTTCGTTGTAATTTAAGTCTAGAAAAGTAGTACATGTCTGCCCCCTGGGTTGAGGAGTTAGTCTGGATCTGCGTGCTTGAGAATAACTGAAGTTATTTCCTTCAAGTTTATTTGGCATAGATTCATTTAAAGCAAATGAGCTGTCTTACATCTTGTCTTTCAGCTGGAGGCAGTGTCCATTGCTTGTGCTACCTTGCATTTTCAAACAGTTTAACCTGCATGAAAAGATATTGCCTGGCGTCAGTCAGCCAGTTGTTTTGGAAAACTAAACAACACACATGCTCCACCTGAAAGAAAGCAAAAGAGACCACCCCTTTATCTGTGTTTGTATTTGCACATAGTTGCATCTCATGCCACTTTATAGTATTTGAGATATTAAGGCATCTGTCGACTTTAACAGGACTTTGAATGGCAACAGCTGGATTTGCAGCACATCTTCCTTTCCTTGTCTTATTACCTGTGATTCGGAAGTATAAACAGATTTTTCTTTGGCAAAGTCAGGGCTTCTGGAAATCATGAAGATTCATTATATTACTGTTGGTGACAACATCTCCTCCTGGCAGAAAATTTATGAAAGAAAGAATTTCATATTGATGATAGTCAATAGTATTCAACATTTTTCTGGAAAGATGGTTTTAAAAGATTTCTCCTTTCTTTTCCTTTATGTAGACTATAGATAAAGGTAAAAATCCACTGCTGTCATGACCTTATTTATATGTACCGCCATAGAAAATAGGCTTCTAACACTTGGAGCAAGGGTGCTGATCATTTCATGGAATGACATTCTTGTCAGTTCTGGAATTTAGATGCTGAAGAGAGAAGGGGAATTACAAAAAAGCATAGGAATATGCTAAATCTTCCCCCCCCTCCCCTCCCTGTTTAGAAGCTTATCAGGATAGCTCTGATTAAACACTTGGAAGAAGAAAAATGGGTGTGTCTGGATGCAAAATAGCCATATGTTTGCCATGCATCACTTTAAAGGCCTTTTAAGTTGGTAACTCTTTTTTCCTCACATGCATATGCCTACAGCCTTATAAGAGGCCTTACCATAGCTGATTTACACAGAAAACAACAACAAAAACTATCAACCAACCTCTAAAGGATGCATATATTTTGGAAGAAAAATTGAAATGTGTTATTTGTGCTTGCAATTACTAGGCATACTGCATAACAGTGAAAGAGTAGTAATACTCAGTATTTTTCAAAGTAGGAAGAGCATTCAGGAATAAAGACACATTCCTTTTCTTTTTTCTCCTGTTTCAGGATTAAGTGCTCAACACTGCACTTAAATGCAGGGGACTCTTCCATTTCAATTTACCAAGGGTCTCATCCTAGTTGGTACAGTTAGGAGGCGCAGGCTCACTCACCGACAGACCTCTCTGACACCATGTCATTTCTCCTCCAGTCTGTGTTGGGAGTGCAGGAGGCTGCACTGGGCTGCAGGAGGAGCTGCGTGACCCAAGGTTTACCTGGCTCAACTGGCACTTGCAGCTTGTGCCTTTATCTCTCCACCATCTGTCATAAGTACTGCTCTCTTGACTTGTTTTTCCTGGCTGCTAATTCAGGGGAGGATTAGAAAGGAGTTTTCTTGTCTGGACTCCACGCAGCTCCCCATGACCTCCTAAGGTGAGCTCACCAGAAGCGAGTAGAAGGAGAGCTAAATCAAATAATTTATATTATCTTGGACTTTGGCTTTCTTCTTTATTAAAAGGAAAGAAAATGATTTAATTATTTAAGCTGAATGAAGCTTTTCTGCTGTGTTTGCAGGTTGCTTCTTCATAGGTCCTGGCAGACAGACCTCTTGTGTGAAAAGCATCCTGGCAGTCTGCTGGAGCACGCCAGGGCCCCCGAGCCTCTCCTGCCACCTCTCCCGCTAAGAGCAGTTGTTCTGTTACAGATATGGCTCCTGTGTTGCAGATTATCTAATGTTGATCCATATCAACAATTGTAAATGCTAAGTAAATGATCTTTTTTTTTTCATCCATAGAATTCTCCAATCTAATTCTCTTTTCTGTCAGCAGTGATGTGTGATTATTTTTCAGCTCACTCAGAATCCAGACAAAATTGAAATGGTTGTTGTTTTAAGAGCTTCAGTCCTAATACACAGCTACTCCCCTTATTCACTACACAGTATTACTGAACTCTTAGTATATTTTCCAAACTCTTTCCTCTTTTATTCCTTTCTCCAGCTGTCATCCTACAACATAAATAACTTTCCGGTAATAGCCACATTCCTCTGATGCTGCAATAACATGACACACAGTGCCTCAGACTAAAAGTGGTAAAGAACTAAATGCTCGGTTGGATTAGGCTCTTGAATCAGTTAATTAAAAAAAAAGTCTAAGAAAGGAAGAAAAAAAGCAGGGTGCTTAGTGTAGGACCAAACATTTAAAGTAGATGCAATAACCATGGGAGAGCACCACAATCAGTCAAGTAGCTGATTTAAAATTTAAAAAATGGAAACAACTGAAAAATCCCCACCTTTTCCTTTCCTTTCCTCTAATAACTCTTTTTCTGTTGAGAAGGGTGATTTTTTTAAAATATTGATTGTTGCTTCTTGTTATTTTAATAGGCTCAGAATTTTATTAAGCAGTTTTGAGAAAATGTCTTTGAGAAAATGTCTCTGCCCTGCTTGTCAGATCTGCTTCAGGTACATTTGTCACAGTAATAGAACAGCAGCATGGGGGTGCTTTCCATCTCCTTTCACCGCTCTGTGTTCTTGGCCTTGCAAAGGGCCTGGGCACCTTCACTTGAGCCTGGTGCACTTTCACTTGGCAGCCTAACTGCTTGCCACTGCTTGGACATTTCTGCAATGCATTAAGGCTCTGCCCCTTCCTATTCCCACTTTGCACTTCCCATGCAGAGAACAGCACCAGCCAGGCCAGTTTCACTGCAAAGAAGTTGCTGCTGATTTACAAAGCAAAATAAAATCAGCACCCGGAGCTCAAATTCTATGTGATGATTCCCCTGCACTGAAATTACTGTTGTTCCGTGTTAACAGTTAATTTTTGGCATTGTTATTGCACATTCATTGACTCAAACTGTGTGTCTTAATGTCTGAATTTTGTCAGTTATCCGGATGCAGATCTATTGCAAATGCTACCTACTCCCATGGCACAGTAAAGTATATATAAATAACAACACTCTTGAGGCCTAATTAAATTAAAATAATTTACTGATGCTGTGTAGAAGGGGAAGAGGAGGAAAGAAAAGTGGGAATTAAATATTGTGTCAGTGTGGCACGAGAAAGAGTTTAAATGGCAATTTTAAGATTCAGCCTGTGCAATGTGTGGATACCATGTTATCTGAATGTAGAAGAGAACAAGAAATTGCAGGTATGTAGTTCTACGGTTTTTTGAACACAACTCTCTTTTGGGTCCTTCTTACATCATTTAAGGGACATGATTTCTAGCTGCAGCTATAGAGTCTCAGTGTTTTAGCAGAGACTGCTTGTGCTTGTGAGAACCCCCTCTCGCTGTCGTTATTATCCAAGAAAGTCTACCCTCTGCCAAAGCTGATAGTTTTTAATGACCTATCACAGACTAACATTAAGCATTGAAATCATGCTTGTTGATTTAGATTGTTCTGGTGTTTTTACCTTGTATAAATGCATATGCATTATCCTTTAATGAGTCAGGTTATTTTAATTTCAAATCAGATTGGGGATGTAGTGAGTGTGATAGTTCTATATTCCTCTACCATCTGTCACCAAGGAGCTCCTTAAAGCTGCAGCCTCAGTTAAAAGAACGACTTAATCCTATAATCTCTCTGTTGATGTTTCTAAGCAAATACTAGAGGCAGGCTTCTCATCTACTGATAACAATTTTTGAATGAAACTTTCACAGTGATGGTGGAGACACTAGGGCTACATGGACTATCCAAAGACTCTAGCCGGTATTACAAAGGTGATGTGTACCTCCGTGGTTCAGACCAGGGATGTTTCCTGCAGGAGCTCACGTCACAAGCTAGTAATTTAACACAAATCCCTGGTGCTGAAGCAAGGCAGGTGACTCTCTTAAATTGCACTCCACAGGNACATGGACTATCCGAAGACTCTAGCCGGTATTACAAAGGTGATGTGTACCTCCGTGGTTCAGACCAGGGATGTTTCCTGCAGGAGCTCACGTCACAAGCTAGTAATTTAACACAAATCCCTGGTGCTGAAGCAAGGCAGGTGACTCTCTTAAATTGCACTCCACAGGGAAGGGAGCCGTCTTTTCTTACTGTTTTTCTTTCTTTTGTTGCCCTTCACCAGGATCAAACAACCCTAGCTGAAGCAGAGGAGTCGCTCAGTTGAATCAGGACTGACTGAAACAGAGATTCTGCAAAGATGGTCAGATATTTCAGCTTCAGAATCTCCTTGCAGATTTTGGGTGACAGCCCAAGAGCTAGGGATTGTTTTCTGGGTGGTTTTCCCTGTGATGTTCTTGTTCCGAATAAATGGCACTTTATCAAAGCTGTCTGTTTTGGATTTGTGCTGTCCTTAGTCTCAGGAGACAGTCTTTGCAGGCACCGAGTTAGGTCAGTCTTGCTCAGGTGGATTCCAGGGGACTGCAGGCACCAGATAGGACAAAGAGCAGGGACAGGTTGGAGGCTGGCAACCAGAGAAGAATGTCCTTAGGGAACCCCTGACGGCACCAGAAACAAGAAGCCTGGGTGCTGACAGCAAACAAGAGTGCTTGATAGAAAGCAAAAGGAATTGGTCTGCAATTAGTTCTCCTCCACCACCGAGACTCCAGCAAGACTTTTCCCCACACCACCCGCCCCCAAAAGCATCTATAATATTTCCCCTTTTCTGCATGCCCATGTTATCTGGTTAAGTAGTGCTGCTCTTTCTCAGCAAGAGGCCCAGTGGAATAGCTGATAAGGCACAGGGCTCAGGAGACACAATCTCATTTGTCCTGCAACGATCATTCACATTTCCTGCTCTCCCATTTTCTGTCATGTAGTTTGTAAACTCTCCAGTATGAGAGACCTAGACATTTGTTAGGGCCTTTGTAAAAAGAAAAAAAAGAAGTTGTGATATCTCTGTAGTTTTACTGAATTTATCCAGCTCTTACCCGGGTTGAAATATCTGACTGTCAAAGCAGGAAAGTTCCATTCTATACCCCACTTTTAAGATTAAATATAATAATAACAAAAAAATAAGTAAATAATCTTCATAATTTATCTACATAAACTATTGGATTTTTTTTAATTTGTCTTTCAGTAAAGCTTTTACTGTTGATACAGTAATGCTGGCTGATGGGTAAATACGTATCTTAATCAGTTTATTGCATAGTTTAAATTATCTTTAAATGGCATTGAGATGTGAGTGAGGACAAATGCCACCCATCTACTGATATCTATAGGCTACTGTATGTATGAAAAAGTCATGTGCAGAAAACATATCTTGTTTGCTAACAAGGAGACCTTTCCTACTGCTTTGGAGTACTTACATGAAGTGTTTCACTGATACGTGAAATCAGAAACATAAGCAAAGTCATAATCTTCCTCTTACATGCAAATTTATGATATGAATAAAATGGATGCAACTTTCTATTCTTCAGCCTCACTTATGTCTGAATAACGTTAGAATAATTTTTGCCTTTACTTTTCTAATTGGCTTCATGCTGCTATGACCTGTTGAAATTCTGTCCTTGTCATATGAGTGTTGCTAATGTTTTCCTGTGAAACTTGTCCTGAATTGTTAAAAGAAAGCACCTTCATATGTTCCTGAGTCTTTGGCTTCTTTTATTCTTTGGAGTATTTTCCTCTCTTCAAAGTGAATTGACTAAGTAACATTGACTTCCCATCAAAAAGGTAGTTTCTGCTGGACAAATAGGACTTCAATGCTGTAATTCAATATATGTCACTAACTAAACTAAGCACAATTGTAATTTCAGTGCTGGTATACAAAAATAATAGCATTTAAAACGACTTTTTCACTTCTCTGTTCAATTTCAAAATACAGACTCTAGCACATGTATCTTTTCCATTAGCACATTTGGACTTCTTGAAATTACTAGATGAAATATATGTGCTAGATTATAGGCTTGCAAAGTGAATGTGACTTAAAGAGTGTACATCAGAATTTCTTTGAAGCGTCAGGCTGTGTATAAACACTGACAAAATTAAATCACTGAAAAAGGACATTATTAGAATACTCTAAGCACAAGTCTTTCCTATTTTGAAGTACTACTTCGCAGTGAGATAAAAAAAAAAATCCTATTATAGTTAACATAATACTGTTGTTACCTAAACTTCTGTCACTTGTCAGTTCTCTGAGTTTAGAATGCATTGTATACAATTGTATATAGCTATTTCTAAAATCTTTGTTCTCTTGTAGTGCTCCAACATGAGACACAACCCCTGCTGTGTTTGGACAGGACCTTGAACAGCCTGGTTTAATGAAAGAGGTAAGGGTGTCATTGCTGAGTGCAGTGAAATAAGGACAGTATGAATTCCTAGAAAATATTATTATAGAATTGTAAAGGATGTGGCAAAAATGTATAATAGTATATTAAGGAAACTCTAGGAATAGCTTAAAACATTAGAAGAGGAAGCAAATAATATGTATTAGAGAAGAGATTATTGAAAACCTGCCTATAGGTTTGAGTGAATATTGCCTGCCTGTTCCCCAGAGCATTACAAAACTGCAGATTTTAAATGTCTCATATAAATGTCATTGCTCCCAGTTCTACCTACTGTGGCAGACATCTGCACTTTGGGAATCTGCCTTTCTAATACAAAAGGCAGCCAATGCACTATAAAGAGTCAGCTCACCTACCCTGCTGCAGTCCAAATGCATTTAGGTCAATGTTACACAGGGGTTGTTTTTATAGTTTAAAGAACTTTAAAGAAACAATACGGATGCTTGTACAAATGACTACGGAGGTATATACCCAGATTGTCCAGACCTACTCTAGATCACTTGCCAAAGCCAAAACCTGGCAGTCTCCACTGCTCACAGCGCAACATGACAACGCTCCATGGCACAAAGCAGTGCCTTCCTCCCTGCTTGCAGTACTAACGTGTTGCGTCTGCCCAGAGGCAGCAAAATTTCTGCAACTAGAAATAATCTATCTGCATCTCAAGAGTGCAGATACTGTGTCACATCTATCATCAAAACATTTTCCAAACTTCTTTTTACATCTTCCAGCACCTCTGAAGGAAGGTTTTAAAAGGACAGGGAGATGGAGGTACCGGAAAAATGAATTCAGTCCTTACTGGGGCAAATGATTTTGCAGCCATGGCAGTTTCTTGTTTGTCCAGCCAGTTCTCCCTTCAGCCACTAACTCACTTAGTGTTCTCATTCCTGTTTAATTCTTGTCACTTTATTGAACCGGCACAGCTGTAGGAAAAAGCTGTGTCCTCTGTTCCTCCTGTCATCAGCAGAACCTTTTATTGAGGTCACTTACACTGCAAGGCAGGGATGTGAGCTGCACTACTGTCCTCAAGGGACTATTTGGGTAGCAGATAGTCTCGTGCAGTCCCACAATCCTCAACAACAGCAAAGCCCAGCTTGACATTCAGATTACAGCCTGAGTTTGCGGGATTAATTTTTAAGAGTAGAGACAATAGTCCCCATCTTCTTTGATTCATAAATCGAAAAAAACTGTTGAATAAAACAGTGAAGGATTTTGAACAAAACATTGAAGCATGTGTGCAGAAGACCACAGTGGTAAACTCCATTTTTTCAGAGCAAGTTCATCATAAACATGTTTATTTCTCCCTTTATTAAGAAAGAGAGTATAAGATAAAAAAGAGAGTACCAGATAAAAGATAAAGCGTTATAGGAAAGCCGACAGGGAAACAACTTTTCAGTGGGTCAAAATCCAAGGCAACCTGCTGTCTCCTGACAGACAACTGCCTGGGTGAAACCCACTTTGTTTCTGGTAACTGAATGCTTGTGGAGCACAGTTCAGTGGCTCATCCCCCTGTACATGTACTCACCTTGCTGTGTGGAGTGTCAGTAGCAGAGCTAATACCACTAAACTCTCATTAAAGTTACTAGGGAGAAATAAGTGCATTCAGGGCACAGTTCATCTCATCTTAAAGCAGTTGTCTCAATTAAATAAATCATGCCCTAATTGTTCCTATGTATGCATCGTTCTACCAAAGGAGCTCTGCGTGAGCAGTTCAGCTGTGGATGTTGATCTAGTAGATGTCTAAAGTCACGTGATGCAAAAATGGGTCCATTTAATTTAGAAAAAATCAGACTGCTAAGTTTGACTTCTCTGTAAATTTTTTGTCTTGCATTTGGAAAATAAACTCTTTCCCCCACCCCCTTTTTTTTTTTCAATTTCCTATTATATAGAGTAATGTTAAAGAGGCTGGAATAAAAACAATGTTCTGATTTCAGTGAAGGCATTTTTTTTCTCAAACTTTGTGGAATAACTTTTATTCCAGACAGATTTAGATGAAAACAGTCTCAAAAATGTGTCATTTTTTTCTGAAATAAGAATTCTAGGTTTAACAGCTCTATAGCGCTACTCAATTCTCTAAGTAAGAAATTTGTCCTTAAGTAAAGTAATGATACATGTAGGCTTGCTAGGAAGTGTCGTCTTTTGGAATTTTAACCTAGACAGGCTTTTTATTATTTATCCAATATCTTTGATTCTAAATTCCCGACTGATGACAGCTTGATATGGTCAGAAGAACTGTACTACATGCATAGTGAAGCTAACTTATCTGGCTTGCGTTCATCTATATCAGCATGTGTCTTCAACAGAACTACGGTGACCCTCTTCTGTTCATTTGTTGAAAATGAAAGTTAAAAAGAGGCAATGAGTGCACAGATAAGGAAGCAAGAGGAAAACGGGGCAATAGACAAGGCTGATGGAAAGCAGAATATTTTCATACATAAAGGCACAGATTTCATCATCCAGCCAGATATGTTTTGAGTTAGAAATTTCATATATTTTATATTAATTTGTGCATAAGCCAAATCAATTTCTTCTTGAGCTGCTCTTTAAACAGAGTACAACTTACAGCTATGCTCACATTGTATGTCATCACTGTGTTAGTACGTGGGGTTAAAACCCCAACATATCCTGACCCTTGGGCACAGACCCTCTCACAGCAGTCCTCTGCCAGCTGAGCAGCACAGCGTTGTCCATTTCTCTGAGCACAGGAACCCTGAGGGTCCTCTCCATCGTGTGTCTTGCTTTGCAGTTATTTTCCTCTGCTTTCTTGCTTTTCCCTGTCATGGTGTATCTCTCCTCTTTCTTTCCATCTTCAGGTAACATTTAGTTCTCAGTACTGGTATTTATTTATTTATTTTGCCAGATTGCAAGTTTTTAAACGTCTAATTAAAAACAAGCAAATAAGATCTAGAAAGAATTTTAATTAGGTGTTAACAGTTCCTTGAAAATTAAGGGTAGTTGTCCTTTGCATACCTGTGCAGAGGACACTGCTTTAGGGCATCTCCCTTTCCTTCTCACCCCACATCCTCTCTGTGGCTGGGCACTGTTTGCTGAGGTCTATCAGCCATCTGCTCTTTCATTATGCATTTGAGGAGCAGTGGCTATTGTGCATGTTTTGTAACTGTACTGCCATTTCACAACACTTCTCTGTCTTCAGGGATGAAGCTGGCTTTGAAGATGCTCTTGTATTTGCTCAAGTCCTTTCCCTCTTTTCCTTGCCAATTCCATTCTCTTCTGTTTGCCATTTCCTTAGTTGTGTTGTTACAGGTATTTGTGGGTCTGCACAGCATAGGATACCAGTGAAATGAACTGATTAGAAAAAAACTCTCATTTGTATCAGCAAGATGTAAGACGACAACAAGCAGCGGTGCAGGCGAAGAAGCAGGGAACAGGAAACTAAAACTGGCCTGACCATCAGAGAGGTGTTGTTTTGTAAGTACGTTCTGTATTGCCTAAGCTGACTCTATGTACTTGAACCTGGATCACAGATCCACTGTAAATATTACCCTCTACAGTGGGGTTGTATGTGGATGTGATTTCCAGCTCAGCTTTGCCAGTAATCGGCTTGCCTTCCTCTGAGGTGAGTGAAGACTCCTGTCGTGAAAATGTGCTCTCCTGCTGGAGGTGAGTGTGGAAAGGTTAAGACTGTTCTTCCCTCATATGCACCAGCTGCTCTTGGAGATGGAGCGTTTGTTTATACCTTAGGTATCCACAGACTGTTTCTGAGCTTCTCCTCCAATAAAGCCTATTCATGCAGTCCTCAAGAAAAGATGTTAATTCATCAGGCTGTGGTTTTCAAAGAAGTCTAATTGATGTGGGCGCCCAGTTTATTTGAAATTAAAAGCACATGTCCAAATTTCGATGGCTTTGAAAAGTCCCAGCTGGAGTTTGCTTAGTGGTAGAAAAGGAACAGACTGATAAAGCAACCTTCGCCACAACACTGAAAAATGACTCAGTGCTGTAATTTAGCTTACAGCCTCCATTACATTTAACAGTATTTATTCATTACTTGTCAAAAAAAAATTTTTTTTTTCTTCCTTCCTCTTGCTTATCAGGGACAGATTTGTTTCACATCTAGTGGAGAGAACATTTCTTTCAAGGACATTCTGGAGGAGTTGTTTGTACAAGGCTGATGAAAAATTGCAAAACTGAATTAAAAAAGACAAAATTATGTACTGAAATATAGAAAATAATAATGGCAATTTTTTTCACAGTAACAAAACAAACAGCAAATAAGACATGCAACTGTTTACTCAAAGGATAATTTATTTAATGCACAGAGTGCTTTTCAACACTGCTTATTCTGAACTGCAATAGCTGAGAAGCAGCAGCTTTTGCCATGAGAGAAAAAGGTAATATTATACATGTTTTAGATAGCCAATTCATATGACTGTCTATTATGTCTCCAGTGCACAATGCCGGGCGATATGGAGACAGATAAGCTGGTCCCAAATGCACTAGTCTTACTGTCAGAAGTGGGGTAGCTGGAGATCCGTGTAGGCGCATTTGTTCGAGTTTTGAGTTTTCAATCATCTGCAATGCAGACGTGCTTTATGAATCATGGAAGAAAATGATCTCCCTCCTTGCTTCCAGCTTACGTTATCAGAGAAAAACTTTACAAATGCTCTGTGAACTGCTCTTGTGCCATTTGTTAACAAATTTCTGGGGCTTTACTCCAGTGATCAACTTTCTATTGCAAACCCAAACCCTAGAAGATGAGTTTTTCAAAAATAAAGCATTGTCAAACTGTATTTATGTTCGATAAATATTGCATTATATTCTGCATGCCAATGAAAACCGTTGAGAACGCAAATGTACCAACATCATCTAGGTCTTCTCATATTCAAGTCCAATTTTGGGTTTTTTTTAAGACTATCTTATAATTTTAAAAGCATCTGAGTAACTACTTCACAAAAACATTAAACAGCATATCATTCTTCAACTTAAGATTTTCTTGTAGGCTGCACATTTTTGTTAGACTCAGTTGTGTAGGAGGATGTAAATTTCATATGGGTGCATTTGATTTAATTATTTGCCTTGATGTATGCACTTGTGTCTGCTCTTAATGTCAGGCCAGAGCGTCAGCTGTCTTAAAGCAGTAGTCTTCCATTCCATCAAAAGGAAGTACTTGAATTTGTGTTCTCTGAGGAAAAGGAGCTCTGTCTGCATTAGCAATATCTATATAGAAATCCAGAATCCAAATTCAAATGATTGATGAGAACACAAGCACAAAAAGAAATCATGGTATATACTCTACAGTTTCAGTGTCTTCACTTGGTGATGTAGTTGGTGACTTCATGCTTCTTGTAATATGCCCCAGGCTAAAAAGGAAAGCTGGTTTATGGCAGCTATAAATACAACTTGTTTTCTTAATATCTTTTTGCTTTTTTATGATTTCCTGAGGCCTCCTGAAAACCTTTTTTGCAGTAGCCATGGTGTTGTTTTGCATTTTCCATGGTGCTCATAAAACCAGACTGAACAATTCGTATACAAATTTAAAGTATAGACTGACACTTTTTGAAAGTAATTGTATCCTCTCTTGTTGCTACTAGAAGAAAAATTAAAAGGATTTCCCTAAGTATCTAGTAAATCATGTTATTCTTAAAATTTGTCTCTCTTTGAACCTACCTTACAATAAAAATTTGTGTATGTGTTGACATAATATCCACCAGAACTTCACCTACTGCATGCCTAAGTGTGGAAGTACTGAATACAGCACTGGAATTCCGTGTATTAAATCGTTGAACATGCACAGACTGATTTTACATTAAACGAAGCAAACCGGGGATATGTTGGATTTACTCCACCTGCTCTGCACAGCACACTGGAAAACATTGTCTGTTGCACGGACTTAGACAGACACGCAGGCAAGCTGCACCCACCCTGGTCTGTCTGGGTGTGCTGGGGTACAGCTTTGGATTCTGGTTTTGCAATGAACAGAACCTGTCATGGGCTGTCTGAGGCTGTCTCCAAGACCCTTCATCTAAAGACTAAAGAAAAGACATTTCTCAATTCTTAAATTTATTTCCCCTTTGCTGGAACAGTAGCCTAGTTTGTTCTGCTCGGGGTACATGAGAAGCTTGATTAAGACTCGGTGATTGGGGCAGGGACCAGTAAATTTTAGAGCTATTATGTGAGTGATTTTTTATGTAGTTACTGTGTTAAACAGAAAACCTTTGATAGGACCATTTAGAGAATATGATGTGATACATCTGTAAATCTACATTGCTTTCCTTCATTAGCCAAACTATTAACACTTCTCTCTCTTTTAAAAGAAAAAGAAAGTCATAGTCTAGAAATGGTATCAAGCAAATTCATATGGAGCTTTAAAAATAATCTCTGCAATAAATGAATGCCCTTTCACTGCTTTTGCAGTTACTCAAATCCCGGTTAGAAAGTTAATGCTCATAGGTGTTACTTGTGCCATAGGACTTTTCATCAGGGCATTTCTTTTTACTTTGCACCTTCTTATCTTGAACTTATGCTACCTACACTTTGCTGTCAGAGTACCAGCAACTAACAGCAGTTTCTTATACGGTATTTCTTGATGATTATCTACAAAAATTACCATTGTTCATTCTCACCATACAAATTTCTGCTTCATTACATCTCAGCCAGCTCAACAATGTTTTGAAAAGATGTTCTGCAAGGCTGCAGAGCTGAGGGTGATTTACAAGTCTAATAGCAATACAGAGAAAGATGGGTGTTTTCCTGTAGTCCATAAACAAATTACTCTTCCCTTCGTGCCTGATACATCTGATGTTTACAATATTTACATTTACAATATTTACATTAAGTATATGCTTCTGAGTCACATGAAGATCATGAAGATGTAAATTTTATGCAGTTGTTTATTGCTAATGCATTTTGGCTATGGCAAGGTCTTGGTTTTCTTAGGTGTAATTGAGTCTGAGTTTATAGATTCTGCAGTGGTAGTGCTCACTGGTTTAACGCTCACACGTTTGCAGAACGGACCTTTCTTGCTCCTCTTTGTGTATCTGCAAAAATTTATGATGTGCCATGAGACTACCCATTTATTCCTTGTTTGATCAGATTGTTTGTCTTAATAATTAAGACCTGAAGGTTATTTTTAAGTAAACGCTCAATTAAGGTGTCCTGGAAGCCGTACTAGGACTTTCTCACTTGAACTAAGCAGTATTACCTTCTGTGTGAGACCTCCCTGCATTGCTATGCATGCTGTCACAGACAGTGTTTTTTCAATATGTTTCCCAGAAGATGGATCACTGAGATTATTCAGCGACATCAACCTGGTTGTCACCGCACAATGACACATGGTATTCTCCAGGGTCTGCTCTGGCTACCGCTGGTGTGTGAAGCTCCAGTTGGCTTGGCAGAGGCTTCCCTAATTGCTTACAGGTGCTGTGCTAAGCCATCCTCACTGAAGCCTGTCAAAATTGAGCTATTCACAGCTGACACATTCTTCCTGGGCCTGTGGCTGAATTCTTCTGTTTTCTTTTTCTGTGCGTGCACATTTTTATCTCACTTGTAGCCCATATTTGTATGCATTATTTCCTAGATAAGACCTCAAAGAAGAAAAAGGCAGCTACTTTGAGATGGAGCCTGATCTGTTCATGAATGCTATTTCTACCACGTGCGAGAGCAGGAAGCAGAGCTATTCTTCTCTAAGTGTACATCCTACAGCATGCCACCGTAGCACTCTGTTTATCTTGATCATGACAAATTACATTTCATACAAATGTTGAAATGTTCCTGGGGGGAACAAATGATTACACTACCTGCTATGCAGAACCTTTAAACTTCTGGTTTGCTATGTGAGTGAACTTAATATTTTAATGGAACACTTTTTCTTGTTTATTTCTCTTACAGTCAATAACTAGGTTCTCATTTTGGAATCACTGAATGATAAAATGGCAGGTGAAATTCTATGTAGATAAATGTGAAGTGATGCATTTAAGGAAAACATCTTAGTTTTACATTAAAAATAACAGGAACTGAGTGAATATTAATATTCAGGAATAATATTTTGGGATTGTAGGATTTCTGTAGGAGCATGAACTTGTTACCATCAGATAAGATTTAATTCCCCCTGCACTCCCAAGATATGTTACAAATGAGAAGGAAAAAAAACAGAAAATAAAGCAGAATATATAGTTTTACTAGTGTATAAATCCATGGTATGTCTGAATCTTTAACAAGATCAGACATCTGACCTTGCCAACTTAGAAAGATGTCATAGACAAGGAAAAGATTTAGAGAAGAGCAATAAGGATGAACAAATTATAGAGTGGGGCACATATGTGGCAAGCAGACCAGGGCATTTTGGGAATGGTGAAAAACAGAGGTCTATAGATCCAGAAGTGAACCAGGAGAAGGTGGTTATGGAATAACTGGAAATTGGTTACTGACCTGAAGATACCTATGGGTTGAACTAATACAACTGTTCTTTTGGAAGAACAGAAGGCCTAAGTAACAATACTTAGAAGACTAGGTTTGCTTAGAATTTTCTATTTAAATACACCAATGAACCTGAGCTATGTTCAAACTGACACAGTTTAGAAATTTGGGTAAAAATGAATCTTAGTGGAGGCTCTTTAAACTGCTGCAAAATTTTTCACAGACAGCAAATTCTTTTTTGTGGCATCAAGAGAAAAATTACTTTTAGTTTCTGTACCTTCTTTGGTAACATATTGACCACTCAATTAATAAAATTTTGCCATACACTCCCTTGGGTCCTTTCAGACTGTGATATGAGGAGATTTAGCTATGAAGCTGTCCTTGAACAATGAACTAGATGTTCAACACTCCTTTTCCCACATTGTTCTTGGTGATAATTAATCAGCATGATCTGATGCCTCTAATTCTGTCTCTCTGTTTCCAGTGGAAACATAGCCCACATTTGGGTGGGTTTGAGTCCCTACCTGACAGGCTTGTGTTTTTATCCTTCCTTGCTGTAGTTCTGCCTCAACGTAGTCAGCAAGACAGACTGGGTGATACAGAGCCAGGATCTGGCTACATATGGCTAATTTCCTGCACTAAGGAGGCGTCCCTCCTTCTATACCTTAGTGTAATTCGTGTGCCAGCCACTTGCCAGAACCCAGTGTGCTGGAGATATGGAGATATTCCCTAAAAATGCTGGCTAGCAACTGATTCAAATTCTACACGGCCTCAGAATTTCTCAGTTTGGGTATTGGCAGCAAGGCAAAGCCAATTTCTAGGAAGTAAATTTTCTTCTGTATGCAGCAGAACTAAAAATAAAACCCCTTTTTTTGTGTAGAATCTGAATGAAGCAGGCATGCTATTTTTTTCCGATCTTTTAGTTAAAAACATGCTATATGAAGTAAAAGGGTTGAAGGAAGACATCAGCAGTAAACATTTTTGTTCAAATACTCATTTTCATATAAAACTCATAGAAATTTGTTTCTATTTATTATAAGAAAAAGAGAAAAGTTCCAGAACAAAGCTGCAGGGATTATTTTATTCAATTTTTGGGGAAATATTGACTGGTTTTTGCATAATACTTCCTCATTCTAACATTGACTGTTACAGGTAGGTGAAACAGTTCTCTAAAATGTCTGAATGTTTGAAGTGACTGCCATTTCAAAGACATTTTCTCTGTCTATTACTAGCCATGAATTCTAAAATAAGCTTTAATCTTTATCTCTGATTTTCATATAGACTGCTAAGCAGCCAACATGTTGTCAAAGCTTCAAATCTTGCAGATAGTCTTCTGGTTCTCTGGTATGCCAGTAAAGAGGAAAGTCAGTCTCTGAACACTGAGCTGACGCTTTCATGAAATAGTTGTTTATTGTAATGTTCAGATAAACAACCTCTTCTAATAAGTCATCACCTTTCATCTTCACACTACAATGGAGCTCATTATACACAAATTCTATAGAACTGCATTGCTGAGAAATAAATTCTAGTGAACTTCTCTGAATGTAAACTCCCAGTTACCTTACTGCTAGTGCCATCAGCTTGTCTAGCACTGAAAAAAAAATCCATCTGTCAGTTCCAGTGATATTCCCCTTTGTAACAAAGCTGATTGCGTTTGCTGTTGTTTTATAAACCATGCAGAGTGTCAGGAGTTTCATGGGCCGTTTCTTTTCAGGAAAGGATGAGTGGGCATTTTGGAAACTTCAGTTAGTTGTTTTTGCACTCATTCTTCAGTGAGGCATTGCTAGCAGCTTCACTCTGATGTGTTTTTAACACTGTTGAGTTATAAACGATAAAGCAGAAGAAAGACCATAGGAAATAAAGGAAAACTTGATTTAACAAGCTTTGACCAATACATGGTATTTGTGAGATCTAGTCATAAAAAATGCATTTAATTTTTGTAGCCAATGTTTATGGCTCTTGTTACGTATCTAATTACTTGAACAAGACTTAAGGAATAACAGAAAAAAATAATTTTTTAAAATCTGTGTTCTTCTCCCATATCTGACTTTCATTTTTCCCCATTTCTGATATCAGTCTATTTTGATTACTTTCAATGGCATGTAATTCATTGACACACTTAAAATTGTTTATATGGTTATTTGTTGTAGAGTTCATGAAATTGCATATGAAATATCCAGGTTTAGTGAATATTTTTCTCACCCTCAGCTGCAGCATTTATTGGTCAGCCTCTCATTCTTCAAATTGAACTGTGACACACAGGCTTTTTCTAAATATATATATTAGATTTCTGAGTGTTTAGTAGTATTGACAAAGCCATTTGGACGGCAAGAAATCCATTACAGCATGAGAAATAGAAATGCCTGGATGCCAAAAAATGAATGAGAGGAACATATAGGATGAGAAAAAAACTCGGTGTTTCTTGGTCTGTGCCCTATTTTATGTTAGTAATACTAAGAGACAAAAATGAGAATTGGACTCGAGCTTATTTTGTGCAGAAAAAAGCAACAATGCTGTGTGCGCCATCTGCTAAATTTTGATGCTTTAGAACAACAATAAAAAATCTAGTCTTTTTAATGTGCAGGTTTTGATTCACTGTCTCTACCTTCTAAATTTATATGTGCATTTTAAAGATAGAGGAAATATGTAAGTATTGCTTATAGACCTCTGAACTTCAGCCTTGAAGGCACTTTAACCCCTGCACTGAAAATACACAGATGCAGTGAAACAGCTGACAAGCAGCTCTGAGTGCATCTGTCCTCGTATAAACTTGCTCAGCTCATCTACCCATTAGTGCTGTTCAAGTCTGAACCTCCTTTACTGAAAACACTTAATTTCTAATTACAGGTATAACTGTTGGTTTTCTGGTCTTTCAACTCACTGTAAGATTAATGTATTTATAATGAGTTGGTTGATAAAGTCCTGAATGACACACTCTTCCTGTATCGGCTGCCAGGACGGCCCACAATAACCAAGTAATGATCATGTACTTAGAAGAAGAAGATTATCATTTAGACATAAAAATCAGATTCCCAGAATTAGGGAAATGGCAGATTTACTATCATCCATCCAAACCTACCTCCCTTTCCTGGCCATCTGTTTCAGCCATTGTGAAAAAGCAAACAGAGTCCAAGTTGCACAGTGAAGCAAAAGAACTTCACTTGTCCCTATTTTAACATAATTTGCTCAGATTTGTGTGGTTTTTTTCTAAGAGAAAAAAGATAATCACACATTTTAATGTTAAACACTGTTAAGAATAACTGCCTTGTGGATCCAGACCTTGCTGTGACTCCTGAAACCTTAATAAGTACCCACTTAGCCATTGAACTATGGGACAGACCTCATAGCCATGTAGACTTGCTCTGGTCTCCCTGCTGCTACAGCAGTTTCTGGAGCTATTGTAAGTGCAAAGTCTCAGATATTTTGAGTGGCTGTTTTGAGTGGCTTTACCTTGGCAGAATCTTCCAAGAAGCACAAGCAACAGAAGGAAAAGACCATTTCCTCCTCTCCTTATATCATCCTGCAAAAATTGAGTGAAATTGCATAGAATAAATTTAAAAGATAAGTTGCCACCTGACAATTTCTACCTGTTGATTTTTAAAGGCTGGCAAAAGCTTTGGCCCTCAGTACAATTCTCGAAGTAAAGTTTCCTGCAGAATCTTCTGCAGTGGAAAGTATCAGGTAATCAAAACATGCTACCAAGTCTACCTTAGAATAAAAGGAATTGGTTAGTACTTCTGACTGAATTGAGAAAATGGTATCTAAATGTAGAGGATTCAATTGAAATTCTGTAAGCTGAGGACTGGCAATATGAATCTTTGAATCACATAATATTTTAAAGTTCTTTGAAATTTTTAAATAGTTCTTTGTATGTTTGTGCTCTTATTCATAGCATTATGTTGTAATGATGGTACGGACGACTAAATGGCAAACTTGAAGCAGACCTCTTGCTTTTGGTTGACCTTTCAGCCTCTACACCCACCCATGTAAAATCTAGGAAATGTCACTGTCCTTTGATAGCGTGTGTGGACTTTGTTGTGGACCAAGACTCAGTTGTGCTAAGTGGAATAGAAACACACAGCCTTAAAAAGTGGCTGCTCTGTGGAGACTTTCTGCTTTTACTGTATGCTGTGTTTGTCTCTGCAATAACTGAGTGCCTTCCAGTAGTGCATTGAGCAATGCGACTACCATCTGGCATGTGTTTGTTCACTCACTCTCTCCCTGGAGGGAGAAGTGTGTGCAATGGAGTGTTATGTTTCTGAATTATTATACATAGACACTGACATGTGCTGCTATATGTGCTTACACTAGAAATGACAAGGTCAGAAAATATGCCTTGCAATTGAAGTGAAATATTGTAATGTTTAGAACGTTACTTAGTTAATTCTATGTGTGCAGGGTCTTGAGAAAGATCTCCCTGTTGCATAAGAAAATGTTGCATTTTTAATTTAATGCAGCATTTTGCCATCTTGCATAGCCTCTAGTCACCCTCTGTCTTTAGAAAGGAGTTGCCAGGGACTTCCATCCCTTTCTCCAGATGGTGTTGGGAGCTGAAGGCAAGAAAAGGGAAGAGGAAAAGTTAAATTTAAAAGTGTTCATGCTCACAGAAACGAAATCTGTTCCTGAGACTAGGAAAAGTCATGACACAACAAATTCTTCCCTCATTCACATCCTGTGCATTCTTATCTAAGACAAGATGTTGTTCTATGTGTAAATAAATGCAGCACTTGGTCATTACAAATACATTAGTGCTTCCAAAACTTGGAATCAAATATAAATGTACGTCTTTGATATTTTCTAAAACAAAAAAAAAAAAAATTGTTGATTATCATCACTCACAAATGGGCCCAAAACAGAGACAATAATTATTGAAAAATGTGTTGTTCAAAGTATGAATTTTTTTTACTGTCCCAGAGTCCTACATGTAAGGACAGTTTCTTACACTACTGTATTAGTCTAGCTGAAATGCCAGGGAAGAGTATTTCTTACAAGATAGGCATCTATGTTTCTTTGGTTATTTCACAACCCAGACAGGTGTCATGTGGAATATGTGTACTTATGCTTGAAAAGGGAAAGAAACTTACTACTTAAAGATTTTTTTCCAAAGGGACTTTCCAGAAGAGTTCTAAATAAGTCAATGTAAGTTCACTTGTAATTGTTCAGGAGCCTCGTGATGGATTGTAATCAAGTGATCTATTCCTCTTGTGTATTCTAAGGGCATGGGATCTCTATCAGTTCCCTAAATCTTTTCCTTTGTAGTTTATTTTTCATTGCCTTTCTGTGGAAGCTGTGTATTTCACCATGCTTTTCAAAAGGTTTCCTATTACAACATTTTTTCCCCCTGTAGATCGGTTGTTTATTAATTTGGCAGCAGAAATTGGTGATTAACCCATAATTAACAATTTGTGGGTGGAGTAATTCTGATTTAAAAAGTCTGATACAAGGGGCAGAGCAGGTCACTGCAAGACCAGACTTTGAAGTTCCACCCTGAATTCTGCCAGTAAATTCCTGTGTGGTTGTAAACATGTTACTTAATTTTTGTGTAGCTGAGTTTATCCATCTGTACATAAAACACATAACTTTATCTAACAGAGATGCTGCAACAATTGATTTTTGAATTAAACATTTGAGCATTTTGTTTTCTGTAAATTCAGGTTTTCTTTTAAATCTTTGCTAGGCTTTTAGAGAGAAAATTAATTTGGAATTATTTTTATGATGCCTTTGCTGCTCATGATATAAGCTAGTAGCTCCCTCTTTCAAAGGTCATAAAAAGTGCCTTTGGTTTACTGTCAATTTAAACTTCTGGTTTTCGAAATCTCACATGAAAGCTCTTCTTTTTAACTACTGCTACTGCAGATTTTCATCTGCTCTTGCAGCTAGTAGTGACATAAAGTAAAATAGAAAAGAACTTTCCCTAGATTACAGAGTATACAGTTTCCTGCAAACTTTATTATGAATTACACAAACTGATCCTTAATCCCAATTTAATCCCATCAAATTAATTTTATTTTTTTTAGTTAACATGGAAGCACCTTCGTGAGTGGATGGCTTCTTACTTCTGCTATGGAAATCAAGTTATTTTTAATTATGCATGGAAAACTGTATTTCATAACACTTTATAGGTATTATCTTCTCCTTGTCCTCTAATTTAGGTGGTTATGCCAGAGCAGTTGAACATCCTTCTAAATTTTTTTCTCTATTTTATTTTCCTGATAGTGGATTTTTTTGCAAATATAGTTTTGTCATGTGTATTTTGCTTCATGATCTTGTCATTATATTTGTCACAGAACTAATAGATTCTGCTCCTTACCCTCTGATTCACCTGGATGCATTAGGAAATGGCAATCTAGGGTTTAACTAGATCAATGCCCCTTTCACATGGTAAACTACAAAGGGATGCCTTTTGTCGTGGTTTGAGCCCAGCCGGCAACAAAGAACCACGCAGCCGCTCGCTCACTGCACCCCCCACCCCCACCCCCCACCGGGACGGGGAGGAGAATCAGCAGAGAAAGGGGCAGCCCTCGTGGGTTGAGATAAGGGCAGTTTAATGCAACAGCACACACAGAGAGAGAACAGTAACAATAACAAACTATAACGCTAACAAGAGAAAAATACAAACGAGTGATACACAGCACAAGCGCTCACCACCCGGAACGGGAACCGCCGCCGCCCCGCGCCCTTCCCGGCCGCTTCCCGCGCCTCGCCCGGCCCGCCCCCCGGCAATGGACTGGGCGTGACGGCAGTGGTATAGAATACCTGCCTGGCTGCTTTGGGTCGGCTACCCCCCTCCCAGCGTTCTGGGGAAAATTAACTCTATCATAGCCGAACCCAGGACACCTTTACACGCACTGGTAGAATCAGTGCTTTGCCTGTAAGATAGGTTTCAGTGTCTGAAGCTGCTTCTTCCTCTTCTAGTAAAGGGCAAAATATAGGCAACAACGTCCTCTGTGTGTTGCACAGTTTTGCAATGAGAACCTACATACTTTTGAAACTACCTTTTAAATCTGCAAGCCCCAGATACAAGCCAGTATACCAATCGGAAAAGTCTGCAAAGTAGAGGTCTGTACTGAGGCTCCATCATCTGTTCTTTCTGGGTCCTTATCCACTGTCTCCTGCATAACTATATTGCACAGATATTGAGGGCATTAATGTCCTCAGCTGTTGGCTATAAGCCATACTCTTTTATGCCAAAAGATTATATTAGGGACATTGTTTGTTTATTGTGTATACAAAGATCCAGCACAAGAGGGTACTTACTTAGGTCGCACATGATATAGGCTCACAAATGCTTCTTTAGCATGTGGGAATTGAAAGTTTAAATAAGGCCTGTCTAGAAACCAGGCTTACCATTTCCTGGGCAAGCACTCTCTTTATTACATGTATGGAATGAGAAATGGGCAATACTTTTGAGTCCAGCTATGTTTTAACACAAGTGCATATCAATATACGTATTCATATCACTCTTTGAGCACACCTAGAAACCAGGACTTCAGTGGGGTGAAGACATGGGGAAAGCTAGGGTGTTACTGCATTTGAAAGCAGACAACTACAACAGCCTGGGAAGTCATGGCTTGGAACTGTCCATTTCTCTTCAGTCTCTCTGAAGACATCCAAGCGAAATAGCTCAGATGTTGTCCCTATGGGTGAGGACAACCTCATCTTCTGTTTCTGGCTTTGGAAAGGCCATAGGTGTGTGAGATGATATACTCATGCATTTGTTTTTTCCGCTTAGCTTGGAAAGGTTTCATAGTCATGGCACTTTTGTGTTAGGAAAGTTTGACAGACCCTCTGGTATTGAAGCAATTAGATGTGGGGAAGCGATTGATTCCTACTCCTGAAATCCTTAGGGCCATTGCGAGATGTACTTTAAATTTGTTCCGAAGAAAGTTGGATAATCCAGTGACAATCACAGTAGAACTGCTCTTAAATTTGTGTGCAATAGGACAGGTGTGGAGGAGGATTGTGGCTTAAAGACACCCATTTCAACCAGAGGGAAAAGCAAATATTATAAGACAATTTCATTCTAAGTAAGGTATTTTGAAGTTTATGGAAAGTGGCAGAAGGTGCTGGAGAGAGATGACAAAATGCTGAACTGCTTATTCTAGTTCAGTATTTCACGATCTGCACCAACCGTGCTGGGACTTTGCAGAAAGAGTGTTCCTTGGCAGTTGCTTATCATTTTGAAAACAATTATCTTTTTAGAGTTTTACATGATTCTGTGTATTTATAATTTTAAATATACATTTCTAAAATGATACAGAGAAAATTTCGGCTGGTTCTTTAGATGTATCATACCTGGCCATTGCTAATTCGCAATGGAGATGGGACATTTTATTCAAATGAAAGTGTTATCAAAATGACGGAATGATGCTGTCAGCTATGCCATTTCCAGCATAAAAGAAGGTTTTCTTTTTAAATGAATGAATACCTTCCCTAATATGATTACACTTGTGGGAACATTTGTCAGGCAGAATGCAAGCCAATTAGGGATTTCGTTATGATGATCCATTACAGTTCATTCTAAATCAGCTATAAATATTACCAAATAGTTCAGTTTAAATTGTTATCTGCTACTGTCCGTCTAGGTCTTTCACAGATTAGTTTTATCAGAAGAAAGAGCTGACAGCACTTTTTTAAACTGAAATACGGAAGTCAGGGTTATAGTCTGTAATTTCCAGAATCCTTCCATACTCTTTAATATCTGCTGGATGAAAGCTGTTACTTAATTCATTTGGCACTTTTATCCACTTTCACCCTTGAAGGTCATAAATGGGTCTGGAGTTCTTTTAAGCTAGACAAGATAAAACTGAATATCTAGCCTAGGAAAGCTTGAAAGTGTATCTATCCGAGATTTAATAATTAAAAAAAAAAAGGTTTCAAATTTGTTAAAAGTACTTGAGTGTCTTATATGTGAAGGAAGTAGCGGAGGTGAGAGCTCTGTTGAGTATGATACTTATGGTTAGATAAACTACTACTCTTTCTCACTTTTCGAGGAATGCCTGGTAACTCAGGAGGGAAATTATCAGCCACTGGTGGCCTTTAAACTAACTCCCAAGGGCTATTAAGCCTTATAAGCAACATAGAATGCAGTCATTCCTAATAGTGACTGTCCTCAGCTTTTACAAGTAAATTGAATGTGTTAACCATAATTTTTTTCATATCTATCTTTCTGCCGAACTCTGCTAAATACCAGTATGCCATGACAGCATTGTGGGTGTTTACTGCAGGCCACCTGATCCGGAAGAGGAAGTTGACGAGGCCTTCTACAGACAGCTGAAAATTGCTTCACAGTTACAGGCCCTTGCTCTCATGGGGGCCTTCAACCACCCTGATGTTTGCTGGAAAGACAGCACAGCTAGGCATGTACAGCCCAGGAGGTTCCTGCAGAGCACTCACGGTAACTTTTTAACACAAGTGGTGGAGGAGCCAAGGAGGAGAGGAGTGATGCAAGACCTGATACTAAAGAACAAAGACAGACTGGTTAGTGATGTGAAGGCTGGGAGCAGCCTTGGCTGCAGCGACCATGAGATGGTGGAGTTCATGATCCTGCATGGAAGAAGCAGGGCAACAAGTAGGATTACAACCCTGGACTTCAGGAAAGCTAACTTTGGCCTCTTCAAAGACCTACTTGGAGGAGTCCCATGGGTTAGGGCTCAAGACCGCAGGGGAGCCCAAGAGAGCTGGTTAATATTCAAGAACCACCTCCTCTGAGCTCAAGGTCGGTGCATCCCTACCAGTAAGAAGTCAAGTAAAGGAAGCAGGAGATCTGCATGGGCGAGCAAGGAGCTTGTAAAAACCTCAAAGGGAAGGAGGACATTTACAGGATGTGGAAAAAAGATCTAGCCACTTGGGAGGAATACAGGAATGTTGTCAGAGCATGAAGGGATGCAACAAGGAAGGCTAAGGCCCACTTGGAATTAAATCTGGCAAGCAAGGTCAGGGACAACAGGAAGGACTTCATCAGGTACACTGGTAGCAGAAGGAAGACTAGGGAAAATGTGGAGCCGCTGCTGAATGAGGCGGGTGCCCTGGTGACAGAGGATACAGAGAAGGTGGAATTACTGAATGCCTTCTTTGCTTCAGTCTTCACTGCTAAGGCTGGCCCTCAGGATTCCCAGTTCTTCGAGGTAGGAGAGAAAGTCTGGAGAAACAAAGACTTCCCCTTGGTCAAGGAGGATTGGAATAGAGACCACTTAGGCAAACTGAACACCCTCAAATCGATGGGCTCTGATGTGATGCATCCACAAGTGCTGAGGGAGCTGGCAGATGTTACTGCTAAGCCACTCTCCATCAGCTTTGAAAGGTTGTGGAGAGCAGGTTCGGTGCCTGAAGACGGAAGGAAAGCCAATGTCACTCTGATCTTCAAAAAGGGCAAGAAGGAGGACCCAGGAAACTACAGGCCAGTCAGGCTCCCCTCCATCCCTGGAAAGATGATGGAACAG
>VZSC01016327.1:113057-127351 GCA_013398225.1 Steatornis caripensis
TCTCAAAAGACACAAGAAAGTTCTGTCATAACATCTCTGCAATTACACTTTTGTTTTCATGGTGATTTGAAACTCTCTATTTACTGTTGCTAACCACTACAGCTGATTAAGGAGTTAGTTCTTCTTGTTCTTTTTCATAGGATTGGTCAGGCTAATTTTCGTCTGCCTATAAATAATAAATAATTTAAGATTCTACAGAGATGTGTCTTTTATTGCCTGAGTAGTCGCTTAACAACTTGTTAAATGGGAGCTGAAAAAATCCTATGGTGGCAGCAGAAAATTATAAGGTTTAAAACAAGCTTATGAAAAGCAAGGAAATAAAAACAGTAGGTTTAATGTCCTTCAAGCACAGTTGCAAAGAAAAATTCTGCTCACTATGTTGGTCCAAGGAGTTCAGAGTAGAGTTCTGGCAGTGTAAGTGGGAAGCGGATGCTTCAACTATCACCTATTGATCCGGGTTACCAAAAATGAAAATAGCTATCAATAAAAAAGAGAATTATTTAAGCTATAGTAGTAGTCTCCAGCTTACATTTAAGTCATGTGCATTACATTACTACACTTAAGTATGACTCAGTCTTCAGATCTCTGAAATTGGTGACATTTCTACTGAGTCTTAACAGAAAGTCTCAATTACTAAAACATTAAAAGAAACTAAAGTGTATATAAATGTACATATAAATGCTTATAAAGGAATAAATTTAAAGTTCAGTTTCTAGAAAGTCATTCTGTACTTTTGGAATAAGAGCTACCAGTTGGCAGATCACGTACTATAGTATTTCTGTAAAGCAGCACATAATCCTACTTTAGGTGTACTCTTGACTGTAAGTAGTATATTACTAAACTACTGGATATTAGAAGCTCATTTTTCATAACGAAAATATTGGGAAAGTAACCAAAATGATTTCCTTATGGATGCAGCCAAGTCCCTCTACACTGTGTAAAAATTCACTTTCCTCTGGGGGTGAGAGTCAATTAGATTCCCAGAGCTGTTTCTTGGAGCAATTATTGCCAGAGCCTGCCATCAACCACTTAGTACCTGGAATGGTTTCACAGAGATAACTGCTCTTTTATGTGCAAATTCATGTTTGACTAGCACAGCATTTGCAGCTGACTATCTTTTTGTGTCAATAGCTGTATCCACTGAACTACCCACTTGTTTGTTCTCCAAACAGTTACTGCATAACTAGCAGAATATACTTACATACTTCTGGGCAATAATTATAAAGTATGAATTGATCCCTCTTTATACAGTTTTAATATAGCCAAATACACTAGCTGCTAAATGAAACATATATATGTCTACAATAGAGAGAGCTGTGTGTTCTATGTCAGGCATTTGCTATTTACAACAAATTTGTTGAATGGGAGAATCAATATTTAATCAGAACCTTCAACAGTCTATCTGCAAGTTTCAGAAATCATGATCCAGTTTCAGAAAATGCAATTTGAGGCCCTCTGACACTTCAGAAAGTAGGAAATACTGTACGCAATGTAGGCTGTCAAATGTGAAAAACAGAAAGTCTGGTAAGCTAGTTGTGCGGCTGGAGTGCTCACCTGAATAATACACCCAGCTTCTTTTTCCCTTTTCCAAGGAAACGGGATAAATGACTAATCTGACCAGATCTCATTTTTAGGTCTCAAGTATCTGTGCACTGGAGCAGGATCCCACAGTCTATCTCCAGTAAAAAGCAGCATTTGGCTCTCTGGAGAAACTGTCCCAGAAACAGGGGAGACCCACGGTATCTACTAGCTTGGTTGCTGGCTTCTCCTCTCCACATTGCTCACTCGCCTCTCTGTGCCAATTCTCCCACTACTTAGGGTCCTCACGCATCTGGCAATGTAGATGTAGGGTGTAGGTGTCTTTCACTGCTTGCATCTTTAAAACAGTGTGTAATAATTCCCTGCAGGCTGTTTTTCTTTGCTGGGTAGCTCAAGCAGTGCTGATTCCAATGCGCTGTTTCTCCCCTGCCTGGGAATAGGAGGGTCCTATGTCTCCAGTGCTGCTGAAAACCTTCATGAAAACAAGGAGTGCTTGCACAGTAGCAGTTGAAATGCCTCATCTGTTGTGCTGGGTCTACGATGAAGGCTGAGCTGTGCTGGTTTCATCCAGAACTTCTTCACACTCACACGCACTCGATGTTTTCCGCTACGTGATGTGCTTTGATTAGATAATGTCTGGTTGGTGGTTACAGCTTACCAACATCCCCAATTCTTTCAAAAGCATCTTCTAAATAACATTGTTAGTAACTGGACCAAAGGAGACACAGATCTTAAAATGCTGGGTAGAGAGAAAAGTCAGAGTAGTCTGAAACCTGAATGACTAGTATTTAACATCCAGCTGTGATCTCTATCGGCATGCAACTGGCCAGTGAGGAAGTTTGTTTTGAGACACCTACGCATTACAGAGGATATATTTACTCATATGCAGCTGATAGAAATTGGTACTTATTGTTGGGAATTTTGTTTGTTTGTTTGTTTTTTAAGTGGATTTACAAAACTTGAGGGGAATGAAGGATGAATCTTTTGCTGTGCTCCTGCGCAATCTTGAGGAGCTGTGCATGTCTGCTGCACTGGCTGCGCCTATGCTGAGATGGAGAGAGGTGATGTGGGTGCTAGTGAGTAGAGAATGAAATAGGGACATGACAAGTGGAACAAGGAAGAATGTGAGAGCAGAGATGCTGAAAGGAGAGAGGCGAGGAAATGAAAGAAAAAGCATACCAGGGAAAGGGACCAGGATGAGAGGGATGAACACAGATAACCAGGCCAGATGGTCAGAAGAGTAGTAGAGGGTGATTTCCAGTATGAGATTTTCAAACAAATTTCAAAGTCAAGTTACCATACTGATATATTGAAAGCTGATCTGATAGGTCACTATCGCTTTGAGTGGTGGGTTATATCCTCTTATCTCTCTCCTTCTCCAGTGGTTTCCCTGTCCATCTCTGCCGTGTGCTGCTGCCACTCATAGCTGCTCTGGTGTTCACTGGTCTCCTCTGTGGCTGCTCACAAATATGACAGAAAAATAATCTAGAAAAATACAGGATAGTCTTCAGCTGAGATGGGTTCTACTTCTGCTGCAGAAGGGCTCAGTCAGTGCCTTAGCTGACTCTAGGGAGGAAATAATCTGGAGTAGGGATGAGGAATGCAAGAGTGAAGAAATAGGAAGGGATGGGAGAGATGTTTCTCTCCTTTTAGTGACAGTCAGCCATGTGGTAGACTTAGCCACTTGTAGAGATGCAGTCTGAACCTAATTCATGTTCCAAAATAATTTTTAGGAAAGCTGTGTCTAACATGTTTGTATTCAAGATTAAACATGAAAGCAATCTGAAAAAACATCATCAGAAATCACAGACCATGACACTGCTGCAGTGTTTGCTAATGCAGAAAGTCTGTTGTAAGGAAAGATGCTTTCTTGTGAGATGGTGCTGATAGCTGTTCAGCAGAATTAAGAAAGGCAAGGCATTGATGTTGTGAATGAAGTTCCTGTCTATTTTTACCTTCATTTTCCTCCCTGAAATAACTCCCATCAGAAAACTCAGTAAATGCTTTTGGGCTTGTTCAGATGAAAGCTCTAAATAATTTGCAGTATGCTTTCCCTTAGCAATTATAAGTATTCCGGTCTGTACCAGAGCTTTGCCAGACATAACTATTCTGGTTTTACTGAGCTTGGAGCAAACCATTTTTCTGTGTGTTTGTGTGTCTTTGATTTACAAGTCTGAATTACTTGAGTTTCTCCCTAGGATTTGGGTTTAAATCTTTCCAGGTTTCAATCATAGACAATAAATTGGCTCCTGCTAATTCAAACTCCAAGGCAAATCTCTCAAATGTGTTTTCAATTCTCAGTGAAACTTCACTAAGTGTGCTGAATTCTACGCCTGTTGCTTGCCTACAATTAGGAGAGCTATCAGTGAAGCCTAAATCAAGTTACCACAAAATATCTAATTGAAGTTGACTTTTCAATGCGATACCAATATAAGGAAACAAATCTAAAATTTCTTTTTTGTGTCTGCATACCTGTTATGTACCTATCAGATACCTCCAGAGCATAACACCTCTTCTGTTTGGGAGTAGGACTGTCTGAGACATTATATTATGAGCAGTTTATAGACAAATTCACTGAAGAGCCATGACAGAAAGAGTTTGCTTCTATTGTGGTACATTGGCGATGCGATGCGTCCCTTCTGGAACTGGCTCCAGATAAGTCAGTAAAATGTTGAGTTTACGGCAGCATTGGACAGGACAGAAGGGCTGTAGAAATGAGAAGAGCTCCTTATGTGTGGGATCAGGTAGACCAGAACTTCTAAAACAGCTCAAGTTAGGCACATGAATTGCTTTACTGTCTGTGATTTTCCCTCTTTCTATTCTTAGCCTTGCACACACCTGCTGTCATCTGTGAATCTCAGCTTATTTCCATCTTTTCTATCTTATTCCTGCAGATAAAAAAATTACAACAATCCTTCAATCGCTGTTGCCAGCTCTAGGGGAAAAAAAAATCAATGATTAAGACGGGATATAGACAGGTGGATTGTACGTATCTGTAGAAACAGCCTCATTCGAGGTGATATTGAAGCACAGTTTTAATTTATTTATGCTGGTGATTAATTACCTGTCACTATGTTTCTGCTTGTTATTTGACATTACTTCCTCCTATTCCATTTCTATTCATGTGGTTGAGATCTGAACTACTTTTTATTTACTGTTCTGTTGTCGTGGAATAAAGCAAGAATACCCATCATCACCTCTGTAGAACATCACCTTAAAATGGCTGAACAGAGCATGAAAACATAATAATTGAGTAACTAGTGATTTCAGCTGGGAAAAGATCAGAAAATTACTATCAGAACACGCAGGATCACTGCCTTCTGTGTTTAAATCTGCTTTCCACAATGACAGAAAATTCCCTGTGAAACTAAGGAAACTGCTTTTTCTTTTTCTAGAACAACATAATTGATTTTCTGCATCCATTAAGGTGACTTTTTGCTCAGCGTACTGGGTCATGTCTTTTCGTATCATCAGTTGTCAAGTCTGTTTGTTAGACTCTGGGCCAGGTTCTGCTCTGAACAGAACTAAGTGAAAATCTGAAGTAACACCAATGAAATTAAACAGTTTGTGATTTGAACAGAAGTGCAAATCTTTTCAAGATTTGCAGCTTGTACAATCAAATCATCATAAGGTTGGAGGGTCTATACCATTGATATACAAGATAAAAAACAGCTCTCAGACATTGTGAGATTTATCCTCCTGATAGCAAAGCTTTGGGATATACCTTTGCATAGGTGAGGTTATTTGTATATGGAATAACATTTTTTGGGTTATAAGTCTCTACACTTATGCCAAAAAAAAGCAGGTGAAAATAAAACAAGAAAACCTAGGATAAATGCCTCTCATGCAATTGCTCTTTCAGCTGAGTCACTTTCCCAAATGCAGTCTTAGGGACAAACCCAAATGTTTCCTCAGTATCCTAAGAGTGGTCTTTGACAGTATAATTGGGTAATTTTGTGTTACAGAAATGAAACAGGAGCTTGGATCCAGTGTCTTTATGGGAGGAAAAGACAATGCTGCTTTGTCTTGATATTGTAAGACATAGCAGTCTTTTAAGGTAGTGCCTAAGAAATCCATTTGAGCCCATTCTGCCACTGGAGGAGAATTTCTACAGATTTCCACCACTTCCACCTTCTGCTACTTTCCTAGTAAGCTACTCTAGAGTTAAGTAGAAAGTTTAATAGAGGGTCTAAAACCCTGCAAAAAGTCTACCAGGTTTCAGTTACGTTTCAGAGTTCCTGGAGTGATATTCGGAGAAACGAAGTGGGATATCTTTTTAAATACAGTATGCCATGGCATGGGTTTTCCTACAGTTACATGAGGACCATACTTTGAAGATTATACCATTTTTCTTAGTGCCTTATCGTGGCTCATAGGGTAGGAACCAGACCTTCCCTCACTTATCGCTGCAGGAGATAAAGGCACATGAAATAAATGTCTCTTCCATTTAACTGTTTGTTTTCTCTGTGTCTGCACTTGAAACAAGGAGGCTAGCAAAGAATAAGTGTTCCCAATGACAAAACTTTTTCACTGGCATACTCTTGGAGAATTGCATCATCTTAGGATGGAATCATCATGTCACATTCCTTACTCCTCTTCTGCTTCTGTTACATTCCTTTGCGTAAGGAATTTGCATTGCACTATGAGAATTTTTCTTCATGTAAATGGGATGGATAACTCATGGCAGCATGTCATATCCATTTAAAGATCATCCACCTGTTGTTGCCAGCAGACTGGTAGGGAGGAGGTTTTTCTTCAAATTAGACAGAATAGAGTCAAATCTGAGTCTTGAACATTTTGGGAATGATTGCCTGAGGATTCTGCTCTGCATCCCAACATTTGTGAAAGTTAATTATAGGGATTTTTAATTTTAAAGTCCATTGTTCTAATAACACTAAAGGGGGTAGCTGTCATTTTGTATATGCATTTCTGACAATTTTTGAAATGGTTTGTTTTTATCAGCTGTAGTAAATTTGCTGTAGCAGAATTCATTGCTGCATTGAGAAACATAAAACATTTCTCCCAAGTTATCAAAGAAAAAAAAAGCTAACCCCCTGAAATGTGTGTTTTTCACTCACTGTCCAAAGGCAGCCAGCACAGTTTAAAATTAAGGATGGAAGTGGGTAAACAGCTTGGATATGATCAACTTCTATCTGACCTACTTTCTGCAGAGTAATTTTTACTGTAAAGCAATCTTTACAAGGTCAGTTCCTCAATATCAGAAGTGTCATTAATGCATCCTTCCCAGCAGCAGCATGGTCAAAGATTTTGCTGATGGAATCATAGAATCATATTTTTTTTTTTTTTTGTTGGAAAAGACTTTTAAGGTCATGAAGTCCATTAAGCTAGCACTGCCCAGTCCACCACCAAACCATCTCCCTAAGCACCACATCTACAGGACTTTTAAATAACTCCAGGGATTATTACTCCACCACTTCCTTGGGCAGCCTGTTCCAATGCTTGACAGCTCTTTTGGTGAAGAAATGTTTCCTAATATTCAATCTAAACCTCCCCCAATGCAACTTGAGGCCATTTCCTCTCATGCTATCACTTGTTACTTGAGAGAGGAGTCCAAGACCCACCTCACTATTACCTCCTTTCAGATGGTTGTGGAGAGTGATAAGGTCTCCCCTCAGCCTCCTTTTCTCCAGGCTAAACAGTCCCAGTTCCCTCAGCTGCTCTCCATGAGACTCGTACTCCAAACCCTTCACCAGCTTCACTGCCCTACTTTAGACATACTCCAGCACCTCAGTGTCTTTCTTGTAGTGAGGGGCTCCAAACACAACATTCGAGGTGCAGCCTCACCAGTGCCAAGTACAGGGAGACAATCACTTGCCTAGTCCTGCTGGCCACACTATTTCTGATACAAGCCAGGATACTGTTTTCCTTCTTGGCCACTTGGGCACACTGCTGGCTCATATTCAGCCAATTGTCAACCAACACCCCCAAGTCCTTTTCCGCCAGGCAACTTGCCATCCACTCTTCCCCAAGGCTGTTGTGTTGCATGAGGTTGTTGTGACCCATGTGCAGGACCCGACACTTGGCCTTGTTGAACCTCACACAGTTGGCCACCCAGCTTGGTGTCATCCGCAGACTGACTGATCTGGCCCCAATACTGAGCCCTGGACCACTTGTGACTGACTACCAACTGGATTTAACTCCATTTGCCATGACTCTTTGGGCCTGGCCATTGCAGTTTTTTACCCAATGAAGAGTACACCTGTCCAAGCCACGATCAATGAATTTCTCCAGAATGGTTTGACAAATGGTGTCAAAGGCTTTACTGAAGTCTAAGTAGGCAGCATCCACAGCCTCTCCCTCATCCACTAGGAGGGTGATGTTGCTTCTCAGGTCTACCAGTGATGCATTGACTGAAATGTTTTGATTACTGAACATGCTGTACTTGAAAACAACCACTGTAAGTAAACTCAGTCCAAGTCCAGCACCGGACCTTGACACATAGAGTGTGGTGAGCATATAATTGTATATTTAGTTAGGCCACAGGTTAGAGTAGAGTAGACAGTGGTATCTCAGATTTTGCCATTTTTGTTTCATTGTTGGATTTAAGTTTGATGAAACCATGGAGTTGGAAACCACGGTCTTTGCATCTAGCTCCTCTTTATCATATTCTGTATTTTAAAAATGTGTCCTATCATTCAAAAATCTATCTTCAAAACAGGATTTCTTAATTTACCACTTATTTTGAACCTATTTGCATCTAAAATTCATCCTCCGTTTTCCCATGATCAGTATAAACTCATCTCTCTTGAGTCAGTCTGTTAATCTGAGTCTTGATCTTTTCCTCTGCATTTTATTCCACTTTGATTTTTTCCAGTCAGTTTACAAGCAAGTATCTGCAAATCAATTCATTTGAGCAACTTGTCTGAACCAAGGGGCCAGTAGTCTTCATCTATAAAAATATGGGACATGTACTCTCACCTATGTTGCTAAATAAATCTCAGAAAGACTATTTCTGCAATAAGGCTTTAGCTAGTAGCAATAGTAGCAACATGTTACTACAAAGATATTCCATATCTCGCACTATAAAATACACTTTAGATAAAGTATCTTAGCTGGTGGCACTTTGATGTGGAAATCTGTAGTGTTACATCCTCACAGACTACTGCAGTCCTGAGATTATTATTTTTGAATGGAAACTGTGAGAGAGAACTTAATGAGGTTAGTCTTTTCAGCTCAACTTCCTAGCAAATCAAAGATTATTTTTGGACTTCTGTCTACTTTATTGATGATTTAAATATTGAGGTTTCCAGATAACGCTGAAACTTTTAAATTCAGCACAAATTCTGGGGTTTGCCTAGATTTTAAAGGCCAAATATAAAAAACAAAACCTTCAGTCTTTGTTAAGGAGAAACATAAAAAATATGGCAAAGAACTTAACTGCAGCACTAGTCGTTGTGACTGTTGACGTAAAGCATAAAAGGCAGGCCTTTAAACAGTTTAGTATGAAGTCATTGGAACTGTATTTTAGACTAGAATATTCCTATTTGGTTTTAAATGCATAAAGCTATTGGACTAGGAAGAAAGATTACTGGTATTAAGGTTGAGGGGGTCTGGGAGGGAATATCAAAGCACTGACTGATATTATTTTAACAGCTTTTTTTGTAACTGGAAAGTAAAAATTTATCAAAATATAATCTGCTTGTGAGAAAAGACTGATTTCAGTTTGTTTCACCTTTCCAAAATATATTGGGGAAAAAAGTTTCAGAATCTGTGAAACTTCCTTTTTTAATATTTTGAAGACAAATATAGTTTGAAATTATGGTGTTATTTCATAACAGAAACTGTAGTAAATAACATGGAAAAGTTTAAAACTAGAGCAAAATCCTATGATAACCCAGATCAATCACTGGGAATGGTTTTCTGTTGCTTTTGTTGAAATTTTAAAATCAGAGAAAATTCTCAAACACTGCAAAATCTCAATTCATCTTCTTGAGAAAAAAACTCTGAAGTATGTGAGAAAAAGACATATATATTCTTTGAATAAAGAAACCAGTAAAAACATTATTCTTCTCACAGCAACACTGGGGCTATGTGTCAGTTTGTTATCGCTTGGTAAACAAACCATATTGATTAGGAAACCAAACGAAGATTAAAGAAAAATAGATTTATGAGACGACTTTCTAGTAATAGTAAAGTAGCAATAATTTTAGAAATAGGATTATCCTTAGAATTTTTAAAAAAATATACTGATATACAAGGCCTGTTAAACAGTGTCTTTTGATAAAATATTCAAATTTGCTTCTCTTAATGTATCACTGTGTTTACAGTTCTCATCCCTTGCATGCACAGGGTGGTATAAATTTTTATTTCCTGAGGCATCAAAATGCTATTAAACACAACAAAAGTATGAAGCATCTAATTTCCATGAAGAGAGCCAGGAATTTAGGTATTGCCTCTGTATTTCCTTTGTGGTCTCTATTAGTATTGAATGGAAATAAGAGAATATCCTGTTGCCTGAGCAAAATGCTGGGAACATAGCAAATTCTGTTCAACAGGCTCCTGTTGGTATGTATCTTTGTTTTCCTTATAATTTTCATGAACTAACAAAATTCTGAAGCAACATATGTAGTATGTACACTTACAGTATAATTTAGTACATAATATCCCATACTTATTTGCTAGCACTGTATAATTTGAACTTGCTAAAATTACGTCCCAGAACATTGTTTGAATCAAGAAAGTAAAAACAGCAATTAGGCTGCGCACAAAAAGGTGACATTAAAAGCTGTTGCTGTTGAGTTTGGATTAGTGTGTTGCTACATTACTAAAGTAGTTGTGGCTCTTGAAAGATATCGATACTTAGTTATATATGTACTGAAGTATACAATACACAAACATGGAGAAGACATTTTTTATTTTACAAAGCATATTGAAAGAGCCTGACAAGATTAAAGAGCAGTATCTGTTAAATACAGGATGGAATATGATATAGCACATAATTTGCACCTTAGTATATAATACGGGAATTAGAATCAGAAGGTAACTGGATATGGCAATAATGTATATGATATGTGTATGTTTGCATTTGTTATAATAATCCTAAAAAGAAGAAGCGTAGAGGGAATAATACTAAGTAGTTAATTTCACAAATACTGGAAACAGCTTGAAAGTCGATTTGAATCAGAAGCCACTATTGAATTTAAATATGGGATGTTAGTCTTTACATACATATCCAAATGTACGCACATACAGTTCAAAAGCTGATGCAACTACTGAACATTGGTGACATTTTCTGTTGTTGAGTGGGTTTTTCATGATGTATGCATTTGAACACAGGTTTTACTGGCAAAACAGTAATGAAAAAGAAAAAAAAAGTGGTTCTTTAAAGAAACTAAAGGCCAGGCATGATTTTGCAATATTCATCAAAGTTTAAGATAGTTCCAAATTCATAGTCCAAAACTTCTGATCATCTGGAGGCACTGAATGTTCATAAACTATAGCTAAGATTTGGAAAAGATGACATGAATTGCCCTGCAGGCTGTCTTTTTGCAATGTTAATGCATTTTACCAGTTCACTGTCATTTTTAATGATGCTTTACAGACGATACTTTTACACTTAGGCTCCTAATTTTCAGAGCCTCCCAGCAACAACCATATACTACTATTGAGTTACTTCAGTTGTTACCACTTCTCAAGTAAGAAGGAAGAACACCATACCCTATTATTTATCTTTGCTTACCTTCCCATTGCCACTGAGCATATACTCACTGTGTTTTCCTTCTTCACTCATCTGTGTGTCAGCATTTACACACACTGTGTTATTTTATGAAGTATGAAATATGTTTTTGTATGCACTGAAGGCTCTGCCTTGTAGCAGATTTACAAAATATTCATACATGGAAATATTTAGGAAGTGACAAATTTTATTTGGTTTTACAGCTAAACTAGCCAGCTACAAATTAACCAATGAACAATTAGTCTAGCACTATCTGGGGCCAAATGTATACTATACTTATTTACTAGAAGCAACATGGTATCATCGTACCATTCTGTGCAGAAAATTCTGACACTAGTTAAGAATAACTATGTGAAGGTTAATTGTAAGTATTAATTTACAAAATTTGTACAAGGCAAGATCTTAGTTATGATACAATTTGGATTACTAGTTTATAGTTGTAATCTCTAGCTTCACAGCTGGATCAAGTTTACACCTCCGATGTCTCTTCGTCCAAAAATCTGAGAGAAATTTCTCTGAAGAGAAATCTGAGAGTCACAAGAAGCTCGAACAGGCTTTAAATTAAGTGGAAATATGATGGTTAGCCCTCCGATGGCGGTGGGAATGTCTGAAGAGGCTAGTATCAGGTGATTGGAAGAAAAAAGATTTTTTTTTTCTAAGGTAGTGCATATGTTTCTTTGAACACCAAAACAGTCTTGAATAGGATCCTAAAATGAGAAAAAAACATCTCCCACAAGTTACAACTTATGCTCGTATCAGCAGAGCTAATTGCCACCTACTTGTAAAGATTTGCTTTGTTGTGTCTAGCCTAAATCCTGTTAAAACCAAAAGGAATGATTTCAGCTGGTCCTAGCTGAGTAACTGATGTTGCTATTGTATCAATTTAATGTAACCATGAATATGTCTGTTCTTTAGCAAGAGTTATGATTTATATAAACTTCATGCTGAACTTCTTGGCTGTTGAAAATTCACTGGATAATATTCTAGTTTCTGAAATATATACAGTCTCTCAAAACACAAACTGATTCTGTTTAAATCCATTTTCTGTATAAATTCTTATTGCCAGAGAAGGAAGAGTACATAGGTTTTGCAAAAGCAGGAGAATATATCATGGACATCATAGAATCACAGGATGGCTGAGGCTGGAAGTCAGCTCTGGAGATCATCTGGTCTGACCTTGTGCTCAAAGCAGGCTCACCTAGAGCAGGTTGATCAGGGGCCCCTCCAGCTGTGTTTTTAATATCTCCAGTGTTGGACACTTCACAGTTTCTCTGGGCAGGTCTTTCTCATCTTTCTTTCCTCCCACCCTAAAGAAGTTTCTGTTTAAATAGAATTTTCTGTAATTCTGTTCATACCTATTGACTTTTGTCCTGCTGCTGGGCATCTCTGAAAAGACCACTGAAGTGAACTCAGTGTAGCCTGTTGAAAGCTTGCCCAGTACCTTCTGTTAGCCAGCAGCATCATTAAAAAAGCGATCACTATAAAGCCACAGAGTTACTTCATCTGCAAGCAAACATCTTACACAGGTATGTCATTTTCACTAACTAGGCAAGCTGGATATGTTTGGACAGATGTTGTGTTCAGTAATACAGCAACATCTGTCCAAACATAAATTGAGACATCACCATGGTGACAGCTGGGGTCCATGAAGCGAAATTGTCTAGGTTGTCTACAGAGTGCCGCGAACTGAACTCACCACCTAGACATCCCGCCCCTTCCCGGCTAAAGAGCTGAGCTGGGAATTACTACTTATTTTCCTGCTGTCTCAGTAAGGAAGTTCAGACCCTCCTCCCCTCAATAAANGTGCCGCAAACTGAACTCACCACCTAGACATCCCGCCCCTTCCCGGCTAAAGAGCTGAGCTGGGAATTACTACTTATTTTCCTGCTGTCTCAGTAAGGAAGTTCAGACCCTCCTCCCCTCAATAAATCCCTTCTCCAGCTTCTTGATCTTCTTCCAACACTGTTTGGACACCTGTTATGGCAATACCAGCAGGGAGGGAGGGATGGGACCTACTGGGACTTTCCCAGCTTCTAGGAGCATAAAATAGGTGAGCCATTTCTACATTATTTATGCAATTCTTGGACCTCTCCTACGTTACTCAATGCAGAGGAAAGGCTGAAAGAATAACTCAAGCTTGTATGACACCAGTCTGGTAAACCTAGTAGATCTGTGCCTGACATCTGTTTTATCTTCTCTGTAATTTTTCTTACTGTTTCTTGCAAAAATTAAAGGATTGTATGAAGTCATGAACTATGAGACGTAAATCTGAAATTACTGTATGAAGTTCAGCTAGTCTGGGGAAGGTGCTAGACATTTTAACGTCATGCATGCAGACTGATTCTGCATTGCTGGAAGGACTCACTGTCAAGTCAGAATGGGCAGCACAGATCTTAACGTGTGCACACATCTGAGGACAATGTTATTAAGAGAAGTTAAAACCAGTGCAAACTACAGATTTTATGTGATTTTGTCTAACAGAGAGAAATCCCTTGGCCTGAAGCTCATTCTTTCTGTCTGCTCAATTACTTTGAGACCACCTTGGGCTTTAGGAGTTATTTGGAAGGGTGAGATCATTTTTAGGTTGTGGTAAGTTGGCAGTCTTGAGGAAATTGGACAGCAAAACTGAATCAGGTTTCGGACATTCATTTTTCTCCATTATTTTTCAAAAAGCACCGATGTTTTTGAATGAAATTTTAGGTTTTATATTTGATTAATCAAAACCTCCTGTCATCACATGTGGAGTAAGACATTTACCTTTCTAAATGGAAGAAGCCAAATATATTTCATAGAATCATAGAATCATAGAATGGTAGGGGTTGGAAGGGACCTCTAGAGATCATCTAGTCCAACCCCCCTGCTAAAGCAGGTTAGCCTACAGCAGGTTGCACAGGAATGCATCCAGGCAGGTTTTGAATATCTCCAGAGAAGGAGACTCCACAACCTCTCTGGGCAGCCTGTTCCAGTGCTAGGTCACCCTCACAGTAAAGAAGTTCCTCCTCATGTTCAGGTGGAATTTCCTGTGTTCCAGTTTGTGCCCATTGCCCCTTGTCCTGTC
>VZSC01016327.1:128811-155526 GCA_013398225.1 Steatornis caripensis
TCCGTGCTTCCTCTCTTATCTCCAGAGTCTGGGAGTCCTGAGGGCCAGTCCTAGCAGTGAACACTGAAGCAAAGAAGGTATTCAGTAACTCTGCCTTCTCTGTGTCCAGTGTCACCAGGTCACCTGCCTCGTTCAGCAGCGGGCCCACATTTTCCCTAGTCTTCCTTTTGCTCCCAATGTACCTATAGAAGCCTTTCCTGTTGTCCTTAACCTCCTTTGCCAGGTCTAATTCCAGTCGGGGAATTAAATTTCCAAAAGCTTGAGCCATTGCTACCAAAACACCTTACTATTTCATATAGGCCTTTCATGGGATGGCGTCTCTGCAGCTAAAAATGCTGCTTTACTGCAAAAGCCAGCAGGTAATCAAGGAGAAAGATAGGGAGGAGATGACCTCACTGAAGAAATGAGGTGGGTTATCGTTATAAATACCTATGTCACTGTCTGAGGAATGGGACTTTCCTGTTTCCCAAGTGTAAGCAGAGGGCATGGGTCATGTGCTCTTAAACACAGAATGTATACTATAAAGCCCATGTTCCCTTCTGTCTCTTGTTCCTTTCAGTTGGTCCATGAAAGAGATGCTGATTTGCTTGTTGTAAGAATGCAGGCGTGCACTGTTGAGGAATTGAGGATCTCAGATATTTTATCATTATTCTTTATTGGTGGCAAATGAGAGCTAGGAGTTACTCCTATAAGAATTAAGGAATTAACATCTTTTATTAGTCCTGCCTCTTTGATTTTTCATCTCTTTGGTGCCATTTGTTTATATTTCAGAGGGAATTCCAGAGCTGAGTTTTGTCCTGTTGAAAGAAATGAATCTGGTGATTACTGAGAAATTTAAATGTAGTATGTTTTTGTACAAATAACTGCCCAATACTCTTGTGACTCTTTATTTATCTCTCTACATCCACAGAAGACAGCCCATATAATACAGGTTAGAAAACCTTTCGGTTCTGCTAACATTTTAAAGTCAGTGGTAAAATACTAACAGAAATGTCTGCAGATTAAACAACAATCATCAAATATTAAAAATATCCTCTCATATATTACAGCATAGTAAAGCATAAATCAGAGTTAACTCTAGCGAATGCAATTTTCACTGTTGCTTATCATTTGTGGTTGCACGTCATGAAGCAAGATTCATAGTACTTTAAAGAGACACTGTGTTTCACATGGCCATAATAGATGCTTTCCACAAGCACAGCTATCTCTTTTCTACTTCATGGGAAGGATTGTAGGCACATACCTCTTCTCCTTTCCACCCTCTAGAGTACTGTTACTTTGGGACCAAATTTCACAGGGCCTATTTAGAGCCTGTCTTCATGCTATGTTTGTTGATACTGTCCGAGTGAGTAGGGCTAAAGGACTTCTGATGTGTCGTAGACTCTCAGCAAAATCAGGAAGACCAAAAATATCACAGAATCACAGAATGGCAGGGGTTGGAAGGGACCTCTTGAGATCACCCAGTCCAACCCCCCTGCTAAAGCAGGTGCCCTCAGAGCAGGTTGCACAGGAACACGTCCAGGCGGGGTTTGAATCTCTCCAGAGATGGAGACTCCACAACCTCTCTGGGCAGCCTGTGCCAGGGCTCTGTCACCCTCACAGTAAAGAAGTTCTTCCTCATGTTTAGGTGGAACTTCCTGTTCTCCAGTTTGTGCCCATTGCCCCTTGTCCTGTTGCTTCTAGATATATATCTTCGAGATATATTTTTCTAAGATAAAAATAAGTATCACTCCCTGTATGAAATTTAAAAAGAAGGACATCAATGGATTTCAGTATGTTTTGTTTTGCCATACTGTATAATTAGAATACTACCTAAAAATGCACTGAGCCTTAACATTTAAAGATTTTAAGTAAAAGCAGAATAAATGCTAGTGAATACACCCATGACAATTTGCATTTGTAGCATTTATGCTTTTATAGCCATAGCCTGGATTCTAACATTGGTTGTCTGGTTAAAAGTACTGATATATGCAAGAGTGTGACAGTTCAGAACACTTGTAAATATGAATACTTGTAGTCATACCTTTACTAGCCTTTCATTGCACAAAAAATAATCTTAAGGGCTACAGGTGACCTCTACACTCTGTTTCTCCTACACTTTAATTTTAGCATTGAGAAAAGCCGCTGGAATTATGTCTACAACTGTTCTTTTGAGCCAGCTCTTTTTCTGCAAATGATTCTTATAAGATTCTCAAAGTTTCTTGCTGCCATCTCAACAGTCATGCTGTTAAGATGTTTGTTTTAAAATTTTCAAGCTCAGCCTTTTAGAAGGACTGTTTTATTTAGCAACACACTTATTTTTTTGTTTTGCAAACTTTTCCTTCACTTACTCTGTGAATCTCACTCAATTTTCTAAGCTTATATATATTTTTAAAGTTACTCTAATCTCATAGACATCTACTGTCAATATCCATGGTTCACATCACATCAAACAAGCATCAAATGTCCCTACATGACATCCTGTCCTGTCGCTGTAGGGAAAGTAGTGCAGATGTACAGAAATAAGATGCACCAAGTGCTCGTGCCCGCAGGTGATATGTAAGAGGCCTTAGTGGGCCACATCTGAAGCTGTTTCCATCAGCCACAGCTTCTTCGGCTGTAAGGGAGATACGTAATTTTACACTGGCTAAGGATTTGCTTCAGAATGAGACAAGGTTGGGGTTTTCCTTTAAAGGAAGTTATTGATCCATCCATGTGTGTATAGCTGTCTCACTACCAAGTAATTAATATATGTACAGTGACTAGGATACTTAGAGGATTACTTTTCTGATTAGCTATTTTTCCTTTCCTCAGATAACTTGTTATTTTATGGGCAGACATGTAGCATTTGACTTTATCTCTTTCTCCTCAGTATCTCTACACAGCGCGATGCAGTGCTACGCACAGATATTTGACCCAGCTGTGAGGAAGGTTTCTTGGGTGATGGTAGCAGCATGACAATATTCTTATGCGTGATCTGAGCCTCCTCTGAGTGGAAAATTAGCCTTCTGGGATTGCTCCACTAAGTTGCCAATATGGCTCTCAGGACTGAGGCTATTTACTGTACAGCCTTCTCATAATTTTGTCCTATATTCAGATCAACAACTGCTAAATTATGAGAAGCATCTGCATATCTTTGTATTTCTTGGGGACAATAAGAGAAACTTATGTCACTGAAGCTTTAGATTACTGTGAAGTAATAATAAAAAAAATCTTTTGAAAAAATAGACACATCTACTGCAGTCTGGTTTTGTTATCATGGTGGCAGTAACGCTGTTGCTGGTGAAATTTCAAACTGGGATTCCTAGTGAACCTCTGACGCCTTTTCTTCTTGTCTGTCACAGCCCATTCTGACCCAAGAGCATTCCACTTGTGGGTAGTAAATAAGTACAAAGGAAAATAAAGCATACCATCTGGCTCCTTTTGCATTTGCCCATACTATGTTTTCGTGTTATTTATTCACTAAGCAGGGTCAAGAGCTTCAGTGCAGCCAAAAATATACAGCAAGATAGATTTGACTTATGGCATAGCTTCCATAAACATAGTCTTATAAACTGTGGAGTAGCCTTGGCACACTGGGCAGCATGGTCTAGATGAAAATACTGTATCACAGCTTTCAGTCTGGTTGGGAAGCTACTTGGAGAGTTATTTTGAATAACTCTATGCCATTTTGAAAATAGAAGGAGCATCTAGTGAGAATCTGTAAGAATTGTTCTGATCCTGCTACAGTTCAGTGTTTTTGTTAATGGCCAGATGCTAATAGAGGTTGCAAAGAGACAGGAAGGGTCTACTGGTGTGTTAGCTCTAAGGTTCTGAAATTACATGATGTGAGGAAATAGTCAAAAAAATATAAATTAACATTTGACATGGGCAAACATTGAGTCCTAGCCTTGGCAGGGGTAAACAGATATGCAGCTGTAAGACGTAGTATTGACGCTGCAGCTGCCTATGGGTTCAGAGTGGTCTCAATCATAAACTGAACATGAGGTAGCACTGATATCTTCTTACCAAGTAAACATCATCCTGGAAAACAGAATGAAAAATAATTTGAGATAAGCGATATAACCTTGTCCTATAGCAAAATGAGTAAAGCATTAGTCTAGAGTCAGTTACTTCACTCTGAGGGAGACTTGGACCACCTGAAAACATTTCAGTAGGGCACAACTCCTAGGCATCCAGAAAACATTTCCTATGGAAAAGAATTAAAGATTCAAGATTGTTCAGACTAAAGAAGAAACGGTGGAGGAGGTCTATATGAAAGGAATCTCAACTTTGTAAGAGAAATAGTAGAATTTCATTACAGCAATGAAGATTCAGAACAGATCATAGGAAAAACTTTGTAGCTAGAAAGACGGCCAACCTTGTATAGACTGTCTGGGGAGACTAATAAGGCTTTATCTGTGCAAGTCTTCACAGCGATGTTAAGACAAGTAAATGTTGAAAGATATATTGACCTGGCTGTTCTTACCTTACCTGTATATTAATGAAACAAACAACACCTCCTAGGGATCCTTCTAGCTTAACATTGCTGGATCTTGACAGCAAATTAGCCTTCACGTGTAATTTAATAATGATTCCTTTATTAAACAAACATGGTTAGAGTAAATATAAAAGCACAGGGAGATGCATTAATGTATTTATTTCCCTTTTTTCACTCTGTTAACTACTGTTAAGCTACTAGTATACTACAAAATAATTCTACTAGTCTAAACTGTTCTGCATCATACTGTAAATATCTTACTCTCGTGTCCCTTGGCCACTAGATTGCTATATTTATGTTCATCATGATCTGTAAGACAATTATTCTTCCTAGAAAAATAAGGCGAGAAGATCATGGTTTTAATTAACATGCAGCAGTCAGAAGAGTCTTGGTAGTAAATTTTAGGCATTTGAAAATTATAGAAGAAATTCGGTGACCCTTTTATGAGTTTGGAAAAAAAGCTAAGACAAGCCTTTAATGCATACATTGCTTCAGTGAACATTTTCCAACAAGAGGATAATAATCATAATAAAGTAATGCAAATTTATAATCTAGTTGTAAATGGAACATATGTTATATATGAAGAGGAATCAGCCACACTCAGTTATTTAGTGTTAATCAAAAAAATACAGTATTATTTTATTCTAGCAGAGAATCTTGAAAACTTCTAGATCCCAGGAACATGGCAATTTGTTTAGATGTCTCATCTTTCTGGTAGGAGAGCAGTAACTCTGCAGCTTTTGCTGAAATGCACCCTGACACTCACATGAATAATACCCTTGCAGGAAGTGAACTATGAGATTTGTGACTGGAAGAGATAGTATCTATTCAATTGTGCAGTTGAAATACCTTCTCAATAGCTTGGGAAGGCACAGCAGCCCTGGAACAGCTGACTTTATTAAATCAGTCTTTATGTATTTGTGTGGGTGGGTCAAATAATGCTCTGGTGTACACTGTGGAATGTAAATGGCAGCAATAAGCTTGAGAATTTCTAGGCTATTTAAATTCCTCAAAATAGATTATTGACTTGGAAAGCCCTTCAAGTTATGGAATAACTCTGATACATGTTCAAAATTATAACAGGTTTTGAGATTTTTTAAATTACTACTTTTTTTTTTTGGCCTGCAGCTACATTTACTGTTTGAAATGAGTTCTTTCAGTAAATATATAAATTTTTTTTTTCCTTAAATTGATTTGATTTTTAATAGAACTAAACATTGCATTTCATTGCAAGTTTGCAGCAGAAATCTGACTCAGAAGATGCATCTAGGAATACTGAGGTAGTTAAATAAAGTGCTTTTAATACTACTTTTCACCGCTCAGTTATTATGATCCTATTCAGTTTTTCTTTAAAAAGATAAATGATTCAATTTAGTTTGGCTTACTATTATAGCAATAGCATGCTATATGTTTAAAGGAGTCTAAAAAAACCACATCTGATAAACTCACTGGTTTGATTAGAAGCTTTGGAAAGCATTACAACTCAAATAAACTGTATTAATGATATCATTTCTGGAGACATAAATTTACCTACCGTTTTTCCCTGTGAAAAATATTTGTTGAAGAAATATTGAATTTTTCATATTATCTTTTACAAATACTTGATTCATTAAAAGACACACAAAATCTTAATTCATGGTATTAGATCGAGGCTAACTAGCTTTTATTTTTGGCTCAGCAAAACTGATGTAATGCTAAATGTAGTCTCAACTGCATAGGCGAAGATGTCAGACTGTTAAACAATTTATATATTGATAAATTTACTATCATAAGAATTTATCATATAATTTTCAATAGCTTTGTGTTCTTTATAGAGAACATTTCTTACAGACAACACAACTCATAAAATCCAGGATGTTCAGAAGTGTCTGTAACCAATACAAGGCGTAAGCTTACTACTATGTTTCTATGGAGAAAGGGCCATTCTTGAAACACTTCTAAATTGTATTGATCAAGAGTTGATGTGTTGTCACTCTGACATGTATTTCATTCCACTTCAGAGGGAAAAATAAAAATTTTGTAGCTCTCCTAGAAACTATTTATTTGTAACTATTAAAATAAAGCATTTTGGATTACAAAATTATATTTGTTGAATCATTTTCATTTAATAATAACAGAATTTCAAGAATTTTGGGTATGATCTCTCTTCTCTTTCCAGCTTCTCTATGTGTAGAGCTTTGGCTAATGTTCCGGAAGGCACAAGGTGTGGATGGAGCTTTAGGAACAGGGGGTGCTGAATTGAGACTTGTCATTCTTACTGACTTTCAAAAGTCTGAAAAAGGAGATACAAATCCCTTAAGTACAGCAGTCCTGAGTATGTTGGTTGTTTGCAAGATTTTTTGGTGGTGGCAGTGAAAAGTAAAAATATTTTTCCATTTGACAATGCTTCATAACAACCAATTTTTATTTTGACTCTGAAAGGAAAAAAACTGGAGTTTTAATTTTGCTGCTATATAACTTTAAGTCTCCAGCCATATTACACCAAGACTGCTGGAACCAATGTTTCGTAATATAACCAGTTCAAAATAGAAGATTAAAATTAATTTTAATCAAGAAAATCTAAGCAGTAGTAGAGACATGGATCTTTTATTTCATTCCTGCTTCTGTGATTTTGCTGTCAAGTACCAAATGACAATCTAACCAAAGCAGATGACTTTGAGTTCTGATGAGTGCCTCTATTTTTGAGTACACTATAGTACAGAAATTGTTCATTTCACTGAAAGAAATTACAAGATAAAACTCTACCTTGGCCTAGAGACATCAATTTTGAAGCTGTGACTTGCATCTATGTGTTGATTTTCATATAGGTTTATATATTCACACAGAATAAATGGCCCATTCTGCAAAAACTTTTTATGTACTTAATCTCTGGGTTTCCTAGAAGCTGTATATGTAGTTCCAGTGAGGAACAGCAAGTTATCACAAGTACATCTGAAGAAATTCTGTATCTAAGTTCCATGTATTATACATATTTCAGGTTTCTTCAGGAGACACATCTGGTGAATTGTCTCTAGAAACTTAAGGTAAAGGTCTTCTTACCTGACTGTAGTTGGCTAAAAGTCAGGTGCCTGATCTAAGTTCACAGCATTAACATGCTCGTTAGCAACAGACAAAGCAGTTTCAGCAGCACTTCATTCCCTTTTTAAGTAGATATGAAAAACTGTTGGAATTAACACCTAGTGTGGGTTTTGGATGTTAGGAGTCAAGTGAGATGCATCCCACTCTTTTTGTTCTTCATTATTTACACTGTGTATTTTATATATTTATTTTATTTTATGAACAATTTTGTTCTTGTGTTCTTATGTCTGCTGTAGATTGCATCAACATTGCTCTGTTATATTGGATAATCAAACTCCTATTGTTAAAATAAAAATAAAATAAAATCAAAACTCAGACTATACTGATGAATTCAGTGGGAACACCTGTCAGAATTTTTAGGCCTTTCCTTTCACTGTTAAGGATGGCTGGGAGCTCTCTGCGTCTGGTAAGAACTGTTGAACCTCCAGGAATAGGTTTTATAAAAGAAATTATCTCTACAGAGCATATCTCAGTGGTCTAATTAGGATCTCATTTCAGTAGTTCTACTGATTTGTGAGAGAATTATTTGTGCGAAAAAGCTTGGCACAGATTAAGTCTGTTTAATGGTAATCTCTCTGGTGTTATAGAAAATATTGATCTAGAACTCTATTTTTTCATTATGAGTTTGGTGGAAACACAAGTAGTTTACTGCCATATTTGTGCTCACAGCAATAGACTCATTCTTATACGAGTCTTGAAATGCTGCTGTGTTTACTGAACTCCTTGCCTGATGCTTTGCAATGGACATTTAGGAACAGATGTTTCTTGCCTCAGTTACTCTGGATACAATAATGTGTTATATTAGACTGTCCTGGTTTTGGCTGGGATAGAGCTAATTTTCTTCATAGTAGCTAGAATAGAATTGTGTTTTGGATTTAGTATCGGATTTTGGTGTGAGAAGAATGTTGATAATATACTGATGTTTTTAGTTGTTGTTAAGAAATAGAGGACTTTGCAAATTCCTGTTCTTTGCCAGTGGGATTTGGGAGGCTGAGAGGGAGCATAGCCAGAGCAATGGATCCAAACTGGCCAATGGGATATTCTGTATCATGCAACGTCATGCTCAGTACGTAGATGAGAGTTGGACAGGAAGTGTCTCTCCTTGGATTGAGATTTCGGGATTTCTCTCCTCTGGAATTACTAACCAGGAGCTGGCTGGGCATTGATCAGCAGGTGGTGAGCAGTTGCCCTGTGCATCACTTGTTTGTATATTCTATTACTATTGTTATTGTTGTTGTTGTTGTTATTATTATTATTTTCTGTTATTTGAATTATTAAATTGTTTTTATCTCAACCCATGAGTCCCCTCACCTTTACCTTTCTGATTGTCCCCCACATTCCCCAGGAGACAGGGGGAGAGTGAGCAAGTGGCTGTGTGGTGTTTAGCTGCCTGCAGGGTCAAACCACGACATAGAGGTAGAGTTGTAGAGTGTATATTTGTGTGTTATATCAAAGAGTTGTAGAGTGTCTCTTTTTCTTTATGACAGTGATTTTTTTTCATCTGGTATACTATATTGAATGATATTTGTATTTGGCTATAAATATTCCATGGATGTGATTCCCACTGTAGTGCCTTTGTTTTAATGATCCTGTTAAGTGTAACCTGATTTACTGTACTATATCAGACCTTAGACAATTGCTAATGCTCTTCCTTAACCTTATTAGATTAACAAATAATTTTACAGGAAACTGACTAGGATCACATGTACTCCGCATACAAAAATCCTGTAATATGCCTGGATTTTTCTCATAAATTGTCCTAAACATATATTCCAGGAAAATTCATATTACATATCTAATAAAGATAACGCATCTTTCTTACTAGGTATCATATAGGCGATGCAGAGTTGGGAGCTTTATTTAAATAAAAAATCTGAAGTTGAATTTTTTTGATAGCAACTGTAGTGTACCCGTTGACACCTTTTTTCTTCTTCCTGATTGTGATGGAACTGCAATGGAAAGATTATTTGAATTAGTTGTGTCCACAGGGATTTTTTAGATGATTGACTAAGTGTGAAACTCATGGAGCCATTAAAGCTTAAAGACCTTGGTGGAAGGCAACATGAGGAAAAAAAAACACCCCAAAAAATTCATAGTGATTCAGTGAGCTGTACAGCAGGAGAGGATTTTGAACTAAACTCTGGCAAAGAGATATTTGACTTTTTGGTGTTTTATAGGTAAAAGGAAATGGTACCCTTATGTAAATGATACTCTAACACAAATGAAAGATCTTGGGGGAGGCTTGCAGATAGTGTCAGCCTCAGAACTATCTCAGCCTTCCAGCTTGGCTGGTCAAGTTCTGTGAACATCAGCTCTCTGTAATTTTCTGAGTGACTTCCTTCCACTTTTCATCAGTTCTACATTGCTGTTGTTGACTAAGCACGTGTTAGAGGAAACTGAAATACAACACTATATAAATGGAAAAACTAAAATGAGCAAGAGCTTTTGGTGAATAAAAATTTAAGGAAATACTAAAACCCCCTAAATTCCTTTTGATTCCATCAGGTGTCTTGTATAGGAGACAGAAGGCTTTATTTTCTAGATGTAATATTCACATGAATGACTGAATTCAAGACTGTATAATAAGCAGTTGATAGTACAGAAAATGGCTTGAAAAATGCCTTGCCTTGCCANTAGAGGAAACTGAAATACAACACTATAGAAATGGAAAAACTAAAAATGAGCAAGAGCTTTTGGTGAATAAAAATTTAAGGAAATACTAAAACCCCCTAAATTCCTTTTGATTCCATCAGGTGTCTTGTATAGGAGACAGAAGGCTTTATTTTCTAGATGTAATATTCACATGAATGACTGAATTCAAGACTGTATAATAAGCAGTTGATAGTACAGAAAATGGCTTGAAAAATGCCTTGCCTTGCCATTCCTCTATACAGTAACAGTTTATGGAAAATCAATTGAACAGGATAAAAAGAGAATACAGATAAATGTATTCCTGTTCCTTTCTGTGATTATAATATTGGCCAAGATATCATCACAAGGAAAGGGCAATTTACCTGCAAAACATTTAGTTTGCTTTTGTCACATGCAATTGAATATGCATATAGAGAAAGAAATGGTGCAGTAAATTATGATACGGCTGGGTAACAACATTTTGGTATCAGTTTTGAAGATTTATCAGAAACTGAGTCCTCATATGATGTAGAACAGTGTTTGATCTCCTATAACAAAACATGAATAACAGAATAACAGAATCACAGAATGGCAGGGGTTGGAAGTGACCTCTGGAGATCACCCAGTCCAACTGCCCTGCTAAAGCAGGTGCCCGCAGAGCAGGTTGCACAGGAACGCATGCAGGAGGGTTTTGAATCTCTCCAGAGAAGGAGATTCCACAGCCTCCCTGGGCAGCCTGTGCCAGGGCTCTGTCGCCCTCACAGTAAAGAAGTTCCTCCTCACATTCAGGTGGAACTGCCCATGCTCCAGTTTGTGCCCGTTGCCCCTTGTCCTGTCGCTGGGCACCACTGAAAAGAGTCTGGCCCCATCCTCTTGACACCCGCCCTTCAGGTATTGATCAGCATTGATCAGATCTCCTCTCAGGCTTCTCTTCTCCAGGCTAAACACACCCAGGTCTCTCTGCCTTTCCCCATAAGAGAGATGCTTCCGTCCCCTCATCATCTTTGTTGCCCTCCTCTGGAGTCTCTCCAGTAGTTCCCCATCTCTCTTGAACTGGGGAGCCCAGAACTGGACACAGTACAGCAGATGTGGCCTCACCAGGGCAGAGTACAGGGGGAGGGTCACCTCCCTCGTCCTGCTGGCCAAATGACTAAATGAAAGTCATTTGCCAAATTTAAGGCGACCAGGAAGTCTTATTCACTAGACTCCATGTAAATAACTGTCTGTCTTTTCAGTTACTTAGAAGGGTACACAGGGTGAAACTTAAAACATCTGCCCGATAAAGTGGTAAGGAATTTGGATAAATAACAAATTCTGAGGGCAGAATGCTTTTTTACAGACAAGTTACTTTGTGGTAGACTGAAGGAATTTTTTTAAAGTCTACTTTATTCCAATAACAGAATTAATTTTCTCAAAAGTCTATTTTCCTTTTGTCAACAAAAAAGAATTTTGTTAAGCTTCTTACTTCCTTCAGCAGATAAAATATGTTCCAGTGCACTATTGTCAACCAAATGTTGCTGTCATTTTACCAGCAGAAGGAAACAAAGTGAATGATTTTCTCAATAAAATTGAGACTTACATTTATTTTGGGATAATAAAAAAAAGGAAGATCTTTAGCAATCACGCTGAAGTTCAGCAAACTTTTCTCAGCTGACACACAAACCTGTTTACAGTTACATAAAAACAAGGGCTGTCTTAATAGGAATGACAGTGTTATCATCCTACAAACTCTCTGAGGAAGAAGAAAGATTGGAAAGACCTTTTGGTGTCTTTTGTGGGTGACCTATTGAAGGAGATGCAGTACACCATTCAGAATTTTTCAGGCTTAGTAATTGTCCTGAAAATACATGGGTCAGTTTCTGCTGCTCGTCTAGTATGACTTATAGGAAACATTATTGTACAGAGGAATAGTCAATGGATTATTTCAAAATTGTTTGCAATTGAAAATGAGTTTTCTGCTAAGAGAAAATTTCAAGAGAAATCTCTGTTTCCTTTAACTATTTTAATTTTTTCTTTTACTTCATCAGAAAGCTCAGAGATTATTTACCAAGAAAAAAAAGCCAGTATAAGTGGTAAGATTTTAAAAGATATTTAGGTCCTCCATGGCCATTAATATTAGTAAGAACTAGAAACTTACATCTCTTTAAAATATCTTACCTGTGGTACTTAAAAATGGATACTTCATATCTCAAAAAATAAAATGATGAGGCACCCAGCCAGTGAATATTTCTGGGATTGATTTTCTGACAGAAACTTCTTAACTAATCAGAAATTACATGCTGAGGTAGTGATAGACATAGTGGAAAAAGCAAGTGTCCTGGCTTTAAAGGTTTTATTGCAATTAGTACATTTTGATTCCTTTTGGATTGTTCCATGGCTCTTGAAATATCTTCTGAGAAATTCAGGTGGTATTTTTGAGTTGAAAACTTTATAATGTACTTAACCTGACACATTCCGCTGTCTTGGGATACAGAAAAGTGGAAGGACAGGTAATGGTACCTAATGATGTGTAAATTTACATGAATTATCTTAAAACCCTGACAGAAAGCTATTTTCAAGCTAAGATTAACTCCTGGATGATAGCTCAGGTCTGCAATTCCACCTATAGACAGATCTATCACCTCTGTTTCAAAAAAGGACAAATAATTACTTTCCCGGCAAGTATCATGGTTGTAAATAAGAACTGTACGTTGAGGTCTATCTTTTGAATTGTGTATTCTTCCACAAAACTTGCCACAAAGCTTCTCTCTCCTGCAGTTTAGTACGGTGTGTGTTTCCATAACAAGGGATCCATAAAGCAACCCTTCAAGTATTTAGTTACAGTGATACTTTTCTGGTCTTTCTTTTTTCTTTGATTTTTTTTCAGTTCACCTCATCTATCCGAAAGCATTTCACATATTATATATATATAAGCAACAAATGTCTGCAGTTATTATAAAAAAATTGAGCAACCTGTACCACAAAGAAGTTCCCAGTAGTTTCCACTGTCCCAGTAGGCCTGGAACAGCTCTATTACCACCGGAGAGTGCAGCAAGCCAATGATGCAGACTATGGCATCTGCAAATCTACTTCTCTCCCTCTCTGTTGCTGTGATTTTCCTTGATCCAGCCAGGACTACAACATACATGCTAAAATACGAGAGCTGCTCACCTGTTTTAGCTGTATAAAACCAAATGTATCACATTTTAGGAGAGATCCTGTCTTCCTTTTTTTGTTGCAAATGTCAGAGGTTCTAGTTTGGATATGCATGGAGCTGTAAGATGCTTAGCAAAAACATTCTGCTGGTAGTTTTTGTGTATTTCAACTTCTATATATTGCCCAGTGTCACAGTTTAAAGCTGGGCTGGCTGTTAAATGCACAACAGATGCTCTTTATTTACCCCCTTCCTCCCCAAAGGCAGGGAAAGGGAAAAGGGAAAGAGACTTATGGGTTGGAAAAGTTAAAACAGCTTTAATCTAACTACAATAAGAATGTATAATAATAATAGGGAAAATAATAATGAAATATATACAAATATATACAAAACCAATATCGAGCCCTCCCCCACCACTGATGATGAGTACGTCACCCGATGCTGCGGGGCACGCCCCATGAAATTCCCAGACTGTACTCAGCAGCAGGCTGAAGCTGGATTTGGGAATGCACTGATCAGGATCGAAGGCAGAAGAATCGGGCAGAGTCCTCCTCGGACGCCGGACGTGGAGGAAGAGAGCGAGACCTTCGTGATCCCTCAGCTTTATAGCAAGTATGACGCGTATGGGATGGAACACTCTGTTTTGTCAGTTTTGGGTCACCTGTCCGACCCGCTCCTCCCCACCGCAGGGTCGCAGGTGTGACCACTTCTCTGCTCTTTTAGTTTCGGCGCATAAGAAAGTTAGCCGAAGCAAGCATCAACCTTGATCTCCACAGGGATAACTATAAGCAAGAGCCTTACTGCACACCATCCCTACTGATGTTCCAGCACTAACTATAAACACTGAGCCTTATCACTGCTAGAAGCAGCTACTGTCTGGAAAAACATGCAGTTAATTTCAGAGAGCGCAGCTTCTCAGAAGAGACTTAACCAAAGAGTAAAGTTACTAAAAGAAAATTGGTTCTGTCCTGCCCCAAACCAGGATACCGTGTCTTGATCTTTGTTGTGGCTGCTTGATTTCTGCAAGCATTTATGCATGTGAATAACTGTCATAGGGAAAAATTGCTGTTTCTTGAAGAATCATGCCATGACTCCATAAGCCGCATTTTAAGAAGTTTTCCAGGAGCAGGTATGTTTTTCTATGCTGCCTTTATGGCACAAGGCAGAGCTGATCCTGCCAGGACTGCTGGCAAATACAGCACTGCAAACATTCATATCAGAGAAAATACTGGGGCAAAATGAGGAGAAAACAATTGTGCAAGCAGCTTTAATTGAAGTGAAACCAATTCTCCAAGTTTACATAATTTGTCTAGCATCTTAGTTCCACAATTCAATATTCCCAATAATTATTTGTAGTAATAGAAGTCAGATAGTGACAGGTTTAGAAGCAAATATGAACCTGATAAGAAGACTATCTATCATAAAGAGGGACATTCATGAAATGTGAATTATTCACTCTTATCTTCTTACTATTTATTATCTTTTTAAGTCTCCATCTATTCTATTGAATGGCCAGGCCCAAAGAGTTGTGGTGAATTGGATTAAATCCAGTCGCTGGCCAGTTACAAGTGGTGTTTCCCAGAGCTCAGTGTTAGGGCCAGTTCTCTTTAGTATCTTTATCAATGATCTGGACAAGGGGACCAAGCGCACCATCAGTCAGTTTGCAGGTGAGACCAAGGTGAGAAGTGTTGATCAGCTTGAGGGTAGGAAGGCTCTACAGAGGAATCTGGACAGGCTGGATCAATGGGTCTAGGCCAATTATATGAGATTTGTCATGATTTGAAGTTGGACAGGCTGTTAAACAGAGGACCAGGACTCAAATCAGGACAGATTCAACAAAGCTAGTGCTGAGTCCTGCACTTGAGTGACAACAACCCCATGCAATGCTACAGGCTTAGGGAAGATTGGCTGGAAACTCGCACAGCGGAAAAAGACCTGGGGGCGTTGGTCAACAGCCGGCTGAGTATGAGCCAGCAGTATGCCCAGGTGGCCAAGAAGGCATCCCAGCTTTTATCAGAAACAGTGTGGCCAGCAGGACTAGGGAAGTGATTGTCCCCCTGTACTTGGCACTGGTGAGGCTGCACCTCAAATGCTGTGTTTAGTTTTGAGCCCCTTACTACAAGAAAGACATTGAGGTGCTGGGGAAGTAGGGCAGTGAAGCTGGGGAACGGTTTGGAGCACAAGTCTTAAGGAGAGCGACTGAGAGAACAGGGACTGTTTAGCCTGGAGAAAAGGAGGCTGAGGGGAGACCTTATCACTCTCCACAACCACCTGAGAGGAGGTTGTAGGGAGGAGGGTGTCGGTCTCTTCTCGCAATTAACAAGTGATAGGATGAGAGGAAATGGCCTCAAGTTGCATCAGGGGAGGTTTAGATTGGATATTACGAAACATTTCTTCACCAAAAGAGTTGTCAAGCATTGGAACATGCTGCCCAGGGAAGTTGTTGAGTCACCATACCTGGAGGTATTCAAAGTACGTGTAGATGTGGCACTTAGGGAGATGGTTTATGCATGGACTTGGTAATACTAGATTAATGGTTGGACTTACTGATCTTAAAGGTCTTTTCCAACCAAAATGATTCTATGCTTCTATGATTCTATTTCATGTCCTCACAAAGCACAATTGGAAATGGCATTTTATACCTGTAATCATGAAGTTAAATATGCAAAATTTATTCCATTAGAAGCAGACAACAATAATTTTGTCCTTAGGATTTCAGCTTTTAAAGACCGTCAGTAGAGATAAAATGAAAAAGGCTGTAGAAATTGGAGCTTACTTTCACATTGTTTCAGTCTTCTAGGTTATGAGTGACTGCGTGTTGAAGGACAAAGTAAGAGAGGGAAAGTGAAGAGTATAGATCGGTGACTTTCATGTAGTCCCGATACGTATAAAATACTGAAATGGAATTTCTGCTGCAGCAGGCATTTATAAATCTGCGTTTATTGTCTAAGTGGCAACAGCTCAGTTTTTATAGTGTTCGCAGTAGAGCTGGTTGGCAACTATTGAACATTTTGGAAATCTTTTTCATCAGAAAAAAAGACTGATCAAACCAAAAATATTTTCTAGGAAGTCATCAGTTCTGATAAATTTCTTGTTAGCCTTTTTATAAACTGCTTTGAAAATGTCAGAATGCTCTTGCTGCCTTCTTAAAAATGAAACTAAAGTCCAATAATTAGCTTTTTTACATAATTGGCTTATAGGTGTTTCTGCTAGATCCAGAACAGAAATAGTGAAAAAATGAGATAGCAAAAAAAAAAGATTTGTTTTGATTGATCAGATACTATTTCTGGGTATATGGTTTACATCATGGTTTATGTTATGATCATTTTATGTTATGGTTTATGTTTTTGAGATTTTGTGTTTACAGGAATTATTTCTGTGAAAATCTGAATCTTTTTTACAACAGAAACATTTTTTCTACTCGAGGTTACTGCGTGAAACATCAGAATTAAGAGGAATCTAATATCTGCAGATAATTTACTGGTATACTAGAGCTATAGTTTTTCTTGCAAAACATTAAAAGGGCCTTGTGTTGGAAATTTTCTTGGGGTAACATAAGAAATTGTTTTAACATTCAAGTAATGTATTTGTTTTAAAATGTAATAAATTTTTGAGAACTTGATGAACTTCATCATCGTACAGAAGCATGAGATAATTTATGCTGGAAGGAAGCAGTGAAAGTTGGATAGTACAGCCTCATCACTGAATCAGGACCAGCTGTGAAGTTGCATTAGGTCACTCATCAAGTTGCTCAGCTGTGTTTTGAACATGCCCAAGGACGGAGACTCATCAGCTCCTCTGCACAGAGAGCTTCTCTTGCTGCAACCTGTGCTGTTAACCTCTCATTCTTGACTGTGCACCTCTGAGAAGCGTATTAGGTAGCTGAAAGCAGCTGCTAGATCTCTCCGATGGCCTTCTCTTCTTCAGGCCTTTTTTTGGATTTTCACACCAAATTTTCAAAGCAATAGATTCATGAACAAGTGTGGTGTAGGACCAGCTCCAATTTGTGAATCTTGTGATCCTGGTTTGAATCTAGGCCAGTACTGTCCAAAAACTGTCTGATGTTCCATCTGTGACCTGGTGAAGGTCACATATTATGTCAGTAGCCGCACACCAATATGGCATGGACGTATATGCCAAAGAAACCTGGGCTAGTAGTAGAGTTTAAAGCCACTCAGCCCTAGGAGAAAGAAAGAGAGTCAAAAATATGGGAATGGATTTTACTTCAGTCCAGACTAACGTAAGAACAATTTGCAAAAGATTTGTTCTTATAACTGTAGCGATGTCATCAATGATTCAACATAAACAATTGATATGATCTACTGCAGGGGTACAATTTTTATTTAAGCTGGAATTATTTGAGGCAGCCTAATACAATATTGATGCTACTGTAGAAAGCCTAAAGATACAGCAGTCTCTGGGAAGAAAAACCAAAAGATTTATATGTAATATGCTAAGAATCAAACTATATCCATATCAACAAACAGCCTGAAGTGATTTTTTGCACCTGAATTGTAATGTCCTGAATAATGTGATTAATAATAAAATGACCTAGAAGCACAATGATGCTATATTGTACAATCTTACATTTTGCCCAGTTATCTCTACATGAATGAAAAGAACATATAGAAATTATCCTGTCCATAGGCTACATGACCAAAAAGAAAATGAGAATAAGGAATATATTATAGTCAAAATCTAAAAAGCAGAAAGTTATTTTTAACTCCAAAAAGTTTATTCTCAGAGGAAAATCAAATATTCGCTAAAAATGCAATTTTAAAAGAAAGCAGTGCACTATTATAGATTCAGAAATATAAGAGTACAAGCCTTTGCTTTGTCTAGTGAGTTATACTGGAAGAGTCAGCCCTTCAGACTACCTGCTAAGGTTCTTTTCTTCCCTCATATTGCCATGTCAAAGAGTTCAGTACATGTGAAGTCTATGAAGTCTAGTAGTCTAAAGCACCTCACTGCAGATTTTTTAGAAATAATAAAACTGAAAAATGGCAAAGTAGCAATGGTTATATAGTATCTGATAATACAAGGACTTTATGTAGTACTGAGAACATATATAGTGTTGACAGCTACAATAAGATTTGGGAACATGTAAAGCAATTTCAGGCAAACCTCTGTGGAGCTGATTTGACAATGAGAAGTGTTGGTACATTGCCTTGGTCCAAATTAAGTTCCCTGAAAACTCTGTCTAAACAAGGAGGAGCTTATTCAAATTACGCAAAGCCTCACCAACGTTATAAAGACAATGAAAGTCGATCTTGATTCCTGCACCCAATGTATGTTCACATTTTTTGAGTCCACCGCAGTATCAGAAACTACACATAATCTGTGCAAGCTATCACAGCAGGATTTTAAACTAATTTTCCATAGCTGTAAATACTATATTTGATGAAAAGAGTAGAAAAGTTGGGATGTTCAGGTAAATTTTCCTCCTGGAATAGACTTTTCTCAGTGCTCTGTTTGATCAATGAGATCTTCTACTGGCATAAACCAGTGTGGTCTATTGGTTTTGAGGTACTCATTCATATAAACTAAGGATTTGGTATTATGGACAATTCAAAACTGGTGTTCAATTTGATTTGTATAGTTTAGCAGAAGACACAAAATTAATACATTAGTGTGTTTGGCAGGATGCAGTAAGGCTACAGTGTGGATCTATGAGCTCTTCAATACATATATGAAAATTCACTTTTATTTATATAGAAATGTGTCTGTTTTCACAGAAGTGGGAAGGGACTCTTGAATATGGCACAGTTAAAATTCCACATAAATCTTTGAAATTTATCCAATTTTAACAAAAAGAACACCAACAAACCTGACTAAAAATCAGTTCTGACTAAATAATAGTAGTATTTCACACATCTTTCCTTTTTTTAGAGTAATGCAAACCGAAACAGAATCACACATTATGCAACAATTTTGTTTCTCTGAAGTGTCTAAAATGACAGATTCATGCGAGGTAATCGGATTTCACAAATATGCTGTGTTTCCTAGGAGAATGAGGGGTCATTGCCAATTTTAATGACATTGTCCAACTGGCAAGTGATAAAAGGGATTGTATTCCTTCAACCAGAACAATCACAGACCCCCAATCTGTACAATCATGATAGTGAATAAAAAAGATAGTATTTCTATTTTTTCAAATTTTTGGCAAGGACTCACATGTCATATTGCTCCATACTAGGACAGAAAATTTTTTTTAATTTTCACCTCTGTTTTTGAAATAATACAAACTAGAAAGAAAAACAATTAAGGAGAATACAACCATATTAGAGTAACAAAAAATGTTTGAATAGCAAACAAAAATCATGTCATACCTTTAGAATATGAAACCATAAGCTCCACTTATAGGGATCAGAACTTAGTTCAAAAGTTATACAGCTGAAAAAACCTTTCCAATTTTAGTAAATAAACAAATAGACCCTTAAGAAAAGTCTGTGTTAGTGCAAAGTGGCTTACTTCCTAACTGTTAGGCTTCCAGCAATTATTTAATGACCTGATTGAGATTCCTAGATTCCCTAGGTATTTAGGGGCAGTATTCATAAAGATTTTAATACTAACACTAAATTCTGGGTATGACTATACGCTTCCTAACCAGTATAAAATTGTGAGGACACAGATGGATTGTAAATAAATCTTTCTCAAGATTTAGGCATGCTTTGTAGTAGTTAAGACAGTTATAGAATCATAAGTTTATTCAGGTTTGGAATGGACCTCTAAAGACTATCTGGTTCTCCCTTTTTGTCAAACCAGGACAATTTTGAAGATGTATCCAAACTTGAGATTAGATGAGGTTGCTTACGGTCTTGTCCAGCCAAATTTTGAATTTGTCCAAGGATGGAAGTTCCACAGCTTCTCTGAGTCTTTTTTCCCCTGTCTTCTTTTTTGGAATTTCATGAGGAAGAACTTTTTTACTGTGAGGATAAGGTGTGATTTCATGAGGAAGAACTTTTTTGCTGTGAGGGTAACAGAGCACTGGCACAGGCTGCCCAGAGAGACTGTGGATTCTCCTTCTCTGGAGATAATTCAAAACCCACCTGGACACGTTCCTGTGTGACCTGCTCTAGCAGCACCTGCTATAGCAGGGGGGTTGGACTGGGTGATCTCCAGAGGGACTTCCAATCCCTGCCATTCTGTGATTCTGTGAATTTAAATGCGTACTTAGTCATTTAGGAAATACAAATGGAAAAAGAAGGACCATTACAAAAACAATCACTCTATCATATGGCAGGGTCACTGAAAGAAAGTCTTAAAAGAGTACCACCATCTACAGAATATTATATAGTGCTGGAGGGAAGGTAGATGGGGTGGTAGGAGAAGAGAAACTCTAGGAGCTGCTTAGTTTCAAACATGTCTGTTGAACATGTTCTATCTTATGTGGAATAGATAAATGCCACAGAAACTGTCTGGAGGTAGGATAGAGCCTTTATCTTTCTGTGATTCTCATGGTAGGTAAGATATGCCTTTGTGCGATAAAGAAATTTAGTATTCTTAAATATTGTATGTTTGTATAAGGATAACTAATGAAGGTTCCTTATATGGTATATTCTTCTCAACAGGCACTTATTTTAAGCAAAGCTGGATCAGCTCTGGAAGAAAAGGCTGAAAGGGCAACTGTAAGTGATAGGAGAAGTAGGTTTCAGTTTAAACTGGCAAAGATGTAACTTAACTCTGCAGCTTTTACTGCTGAATTTGGATGAAAGGTACTTTGCAGCAGGGAAGGTAATATCTCTTTATTTGGCTGAGCTCAGCCAGTTGTGCTTTAAGACTACCAAGTAGGTACCGCAGGAAAGAAAAGTCAACATATGGCTGCTTTACCCCTTCCTAGAGTGTGTAGAAGTAAGCTAGGTCCTAACTCCTGCATCTACCCTGAAAAAGAGCTAGGGGTCCCTATGAAAAAGTGAGTGTGTATCACTCAGGCAGCAGCTTACCTTTGAGGATCTGAAAACTAACTTGTTTTGTGGGTGTATAAGGTGCTCTCGATCTAACCAAAAATAAGTGAGACTTCTCTTTTTGAAACTGAATAAAACATTAAAGACACTCCTAGAATATAACAGCGTGGAAATATCAAGGCAATATTAGCTATGGATATGCAGCTACATTTGCATTTGTCTTGGTGTCTACTTGCCATTGTCAAGCTGCAGAAAGTATGCTCACGGACTTCAAACATTTCAGAAAAGGCAACAAAAATGATCTAAGGTGTTAAAACTAGTCTTTCAGTAACACAGTAAAGAAGTTTGATCTTACTCATCAAAAGGAAACTAATCGAGTGTTCTTATAATTTCTATATGGAAAAGAACTTTCTGGTAGTAGACAAGTCTGTATTTTATCAAAAGAAAAGCCTTAATGGACACTGAAGTTAGATTAATTCATAGAGGAAATAAGGTGCAGGGTTTTTTTTTTAATAATGAGTATAATGAATAATTAAAATAACCTCTCTAGGAATGCTGGATTTTCAGTCATTTGAGGTCTTAAAATCAAGACTGGATGATTTTTATTTTAAATATGCAATTACTCACATAGAAGTTACAAATTTCACAAAGAAATAACAGCACAATGTCCTTTGCCAATTCTGAAGAAGAAGAGGCTATATAAATGGATTTAGCCTCTTCTATTTTCAAATAAACTCTTGTATTAATCTAACTGATATATTTGGACCGGTCTTCACCACAAAACATGGAGAAACACGTATCTCTAATCTATATTTTATGTTTGACTCAAATACTAGCATTGAATGGTGAAGATGTCAAAGAAAGAGAAGGTGAGGTGAATTAGTAAAGGAAAGAACTTAACAGTTTACTGCCTGGATGGTGCAAATGGCTTTCCAAATGACCTTTATGATACAAAATAACTTTCCCTGTATTCATGTCCTGTGTTACCATGAGCCCACTGAGTCTTCATCTCCCACAGTTCTTTTAATTTACTTGAGCTTAATTTATTTGTAATCTGGTAACTATTTATTTATTTTATTTTTCTAATAATGTCATTTGCTGTATAACTTTATAATCTTAGACCAAAAGCTAATCACTGAAACAGTGATTAGTCAAAAGGGTACCAAGTTTGTCACTGATAGTAATAATAGGAATAAAACACAGGTTGGGTCATTCCCAAAATAGGTTCCCTCCAAAGTTCAAAGATGTAGGCATAAGTCAGTGTTGTGTACTCTGAAGTCATACAAAAGAACCCAAGAAAGAAAATTAGTTATCAAATTTCTACATAACACAAGTGCTAAGTTTAACTCCATGAACTAAACAGCATTTTAAAATGCATAAAAAATATGAAGGAATAGATATAATGCATCAAGGGCATCTAATACCATAGCAGCTGGTGATTCAAAGTTGTAATCAGAAAATTCACCTTCAAGAAATCACAAATAACTCATGTCTACTTATCACTCTAGAATTATAATGTATTCTCAAACAGTTTATCTTTAATAGAACAGTAATCTTCAAAGAACAAAGGTATAGTTTCTAAAAATTAGGCCTATATAACTCCTATAATAGCTTCATTATATTTTTTAATTTACATAATTCTGAGCAGGAAATGCAGCAACAATACTTGATCTGAGATATTTAAAAGGTGATAAGCATACTTCATATGCTTCTAGCCCTTTAGAAAGCTGTAACTAAAGTGATTAGAGATAGTTTCTAGTATGTGAAAAATTAAGACTGAGATGCTCTGCGAAGCAATGTAACAAGTTTTACAGTATGATTAGAAAGTCTATGAATTAATTTCAATTAATATCTGATGATTTTTCTACTCCTTCAATGACTAATATTTGCTACTGTCCATAAAGTTGATGTCCAAGATGTATTTTGCTGCTTCTCTTACCTTCATGGAAGCATCTTGTAGTGCTATATTTGTACGTACTTCTCATTTCCTTCAATTAAAGGCATTTTCATCATTTTACTACTGCTAATTATACCAATATAGAAGCTCTAACTTTTACATAGTTACTTGAACATTACTATAACATACATAATGAATCATGAAACTAGAGTTACAAGAAGGTTTATTTATACTAAAGTAATTAATTCCAAACAAATTATACTCAACTGCATTGTTCTTTATCTTGTGAGGCTTAAGCTAGAGAAATGTGTTTCTACACTGTAGCTGATCATTTACAGTCCATGCTGTATGCAACATAAAAAACCATACCTCCAAATATCCCATTCCAACTGGAACAGTATTTTATTGTTAAAATATTACTAAAATCAATATAAACTGATTCATGTAGAAGTTGCCACAAAGTACCTTGGCAATGTACAATGTACATTTCTCAGTTTACTCTCAAATACTTTGAAGATTTTGGTAACTGCCTGACTGTCCCTGTAAATGTGATTGTGGAAAAGACATGGTAAAAATATATCATCACCTTCACCATGTGAAAGATCAGGTATTACAAGCCAGGTAGAGTGGCAGTATTTGTTATCTTGCACCTATCATTATCAACTTTTCTTTAATGTTGGGTAAAATGAAACTGCAGTGACAAGTGTGACTGTTCATCTTTGCTTTGATCTTTAGGGGAGTAAACAATGGCTTTTGTTTCTCTGAAATACAAATTTTTATGTCTAGCACTTTGGGTGATAGACTGGAGTTGCACCCAACCCAAGACCATATTAACTCAACAAAATAAACTTTTCAGCCATTGCTTTAGCAGCATTAAGGCAGGGTAAAAGAACACATCTATCTGGTTTTGGTTTTATTTTTTTTTTAACTTTGTAGGGCATACTTAAGAAGAAAAGACCGCTGTGACTGTATTAGTTCACTTGTGAGCACAGTATATTTAACTCCCTGGCCCATATACAGAGTAGGTTTTTAAAAACTGATTGTCATCTGAATGTGGCTTAATTTAGATCTTTCCCACAATCCATTCTAGAGGGGCTGGATTGGGGCTAAAATCATTCTAGCTTTGATTTCTTATTAAAGCACACTGAGCGGTGAAATCTTTTTAGAATGGATAAACTAGATTTTGCCTTGCTTTAGTTATAAACCACATATATTATATAGGAGCCAGGTGGACAATTATTAGGGGCGAGAAGGGGTTCAGGGTATTGAAAAATACCCATCTATGCAGTGTATTGCAGAAGATGCACATGTAACAACAACAGCAGATCTCACAGTTCTCATTAAAAGTAGGATAGTGTAGCAGTGAGATCTCATATTAAGATGCTGCTTTAATACAGTGCCAACACCACGAGAACAGTTATAAACAACTATAGATTCAAATCTTGAATATAGCATATGCTGTGATGCATGTGATCCTTTTCTGCCATGCCTAATGTATTATTTATTCAACGCCAACAGAAGTTCCATGACATATGGAGTAAGAATTGGCTCTGCTCTGAAAAGTGTGCAATCTTCTTGCCAGCAGTTGCATGTTCATTAAGCATTATGATTTGCAAAACCAAAGCACATGAGGAGAGTTGTAATTATACCCCTATAGCTGGTGCAGATGTGGGGGCCATTGTAATCATTGCTTCCCAAACATGCTGCAACTGCCTTCCCCCTTTCCTCCTCGACATCTCCCTGCCCTCTATAGTCAACTTAGACTCACCTTTGTGAACATGCAGACCTTCTTTCTGAGTAATATCAGGAACAGCAACACTAGCAGCTAGAACGGCTCCAGCACAGTGCTTTTTGCCCAGCCCCAGTTAACACAACAAAAACTTGCAGATTGCAGCAGTCTGGCAGCATGTGCCAGAAATAGGTGCCTGCTCAAGCCACTAGCAAAGGATACAGCGATCTCCGGGCACTGGGGCAATTAAATCCACCACCTTGTGTATAGAGTAGAAATAAGAATAGGTTCCTGGCCAAAAACTGAGCAGCAGGGATACCTAAAGGAAAACATGTCTTTGCTGTCTGAAAGTTGTTCCCTTTAGTCTGCTTGTTCCCTCCAGTAAAGTTATGCTTGAATAAAAGGGGGATTGAAGTTCGCACTGCAGGGAATGGCTTAAGAACAGCAACTACCTGTATACACAGATGCATTTCTGTTACAAGAAACATGGGCCTCATAGTGATTAGGACTAAAGTAACAATTGCAATAAGAAAATCAGCAACCCACAAAGAGTACCAAGCCTGTTACAGAGAATACAGTACAGTAAGAGAGACTGTGTGTTAGAAAGGTGAAGTAGAGGTGTAACTATTAGAAGAGAAAATAAATAACACGCAGTTAATTAAATTATAAATGAGCTGACAAGGTAATGTAGTTTGAGTTTTACAATTAAATGAAATTAAAATGCTTCTTCTATAAGAATTTGAACAATGACTGTACAAGCAAGGCATCATGGAATCCTAATCCTATTAAATCTAATCACCACAATGTCTGTTTCTGCATGCACAATGAGTTTGCACACAGGAGAATAAATTAAGGCTCATTGCAGGGTTTCATACTTTTCTACAGACAACATGATGGGACAAATTGTGCCCTTCTATAATGTATACACAGTCGCAGCTTCTGATATGTTCACATGATTAAGAGACTTAGGTGTTAGTCAAGACACATGGGGTGTGGTGATCTTCTTGATCTACTTCTCACGCTTTCTGTGTAAAGTTCAAGAAGTTGCTTCACGTTTCTGTGCTATGACTACCTACTTATTCCTACCTTGCAATAACCCTCTCTCTAAGCTAAAAGAAAAAAAGAAAAATTTTTTAGCCAGATAAAAGTGAAAAAAAAAGTTTGATACAATGTTAGAATCATCTCCGTTATCATCATAGAAGTTGCTTTAATGCCATAATATGCATGATGACTACACTACAGATCACAATTTTTTCCTAACTCCTTTTCTTTCTCATTTCTATTTTCAGTTCCAAACTACTTTCCCAAACTAGTGATGGAAAAGGAAAAGGAAAGGCATCATCCAGACCCAAATGCGCTACTTTGACAGATGGAAAAAAAAGGTTCCCTATGATTAGTGAAGAAGATGTGACAAGAGAGAAGAAAACCATAAAGTGAAAGGGCATGAAAAAAAGGAGAGCTGGAGGGGGGATAAAGAGGTCAATGAAGCTGCAGCTTTTTAAAATCTTTGTAATTTTTCACAGTGGACGCTTGTGGAACAATGACCAAGGCTCTTATCTTGGGCATATGAACTGATGACAATTTGAAAAGTGGTTTTAATCCCTTTCTCTCATCTCTGAGCTGTGAATCTGACTGATTTTATCCTCTTCAGTATGAATGTGTTGGTTCCCAGAGACAATGTTCTTAGTACAGCTATATTTAGTGTGACCTTAATCTTGCATGCATTTAGGCCGCAGCTCCAGTGAACTTGATGTAAGCATATTTCATGGGTGCTTCACGATACCCACTGTGAATGTCAGGAAATAATTTTCCTAAGCATTCAGGTATATTAGCTGCTTTACTTTTTTTTTTTTTTTTTTTTTTTTTTTTTTTTTTTTTTTTTTT
>VZSC01016327.1:155627-172109 GCA_013398225.1 Steatornis caripensis
TTTTTTTTTTTTTTTTTTTTTTTTTTTTTGTATCGGACATACTCTGTCACCTGAAAATGGGATCCTGCATTTACTGTAGAGGACGAATATACTGATTCGGTATGACAAATCCTGTATCCCTTCAAAGGTGACATTTCATTTACCTTTTACTTGGAGCATTTCTCTTTTGCTACTGGTCCAGACTGAGTTGTATAAAACTGAGACTAAAGAAGACATCACCACAATAATTGCATGTCAATTTTACCTGCAGGAACTGTAAAACCTAATATTTGTACGGAAGAGGATAGACCATCTAGCAGAAAGATTATTCTACCAAAATAACTATTATGAATAAAATCTATCTGGCATGATGATCACCANATATGCTTTGGATCATAAGAGCCTAAGAATAAAATAATTAACTTGGAATTCACTATCCCTAAGAGAAATTTCATGGATGTGGTTCATTGTAAGAACATGTGACTTTTGCAGGGGTGTAATGATCTTATAGTGGTGGGATCCAGTTGGGAAATAAATGTAAATTGATAGTGCATATGAGCAGTGTATGTCTGGGTCAGTCTGTGAATGTCATGTTGTACTTATCAAAGAGAGATAACACTAGGCACATCCGATAACTTTCTTTGATAAAATAAGACCGTGTTAGACAAATAAAATGAAGTAGATGTAATCTATCTGGATTTCAGTAAAGCATTTGATGTGACAATCATTATTTAAAAAGGAGACGATAGGGATTAGTGCATAAATTGTACAGAAGATAAGAGAAGATTAGAGCAGAGAAAGCAACTGAAAGTGCCAAAAGCGAAAGGAAGAGGTTAGTAGTGAAACACATGTGACTGAGTTTGTCTAACATTTACGTTTTTTAAATGCTTCAAAAGTAACAATGTGCTAATGAAAATTATAGAGATTTATAGAGATTTAGGAGGATTTCTCTTCTAAGAAAAAAAAGGAAGAAAGAAAAAGAANCACCACAATAATTGCATGTCAATTTTACCTGCAGGAACTGTAAAACCTAATATTTGTACGGAAGAGGATAGACCATCTAGCAGAAAGATTATTCTACCAAAATAACTATTATGAATAAAATCTATCTGGCATGATGATCACCAGCATAGCTCCTTTTAAGTCAGTTTTCCCAGAGGATATACCACTGACTTCTCATGTTTCTGGGATTAGCCCCAGCTTTGGCTTTACATGAGGTCTTCAATATCATCATAGAATCATAGAATCATAGAATGGTAGGGGTTGGAAGGGACCTCTAGAGATCATCTAGTCCAACCCCCCTGCTAAAGCAGGTTAGCCTAGAGCAGGTTGCACAGGAATGCATCCAGGCGGGTTTTGAATATCTCCAGAGAAGGANTAACACTAGGCACATCCGATAACTTTCTTTGATAAAATAAGACCGTGTTAGACAAATAAAATGAAGTAGATGTAATCTATCTGGATTTCAGTAAAGCATTTGATGTGACAATCATTATTTAAAAAGGAGACGATAGGGATTAGTGCATAAATTGTACAGAAGATAAGAGAAGATTAGAGCAGAGAAAGCAACTGAAAGTGCCAAAAGTGAAAGGAAGAGGTTAGTAGTGAAACACATGTGACTGAGTTTGTCTAACATTTACGTTTTTTAAATGCTTCAAAAGTAACAATGTGCTAATGAAAATTATAGAGATTTATAGAGATTTAGGAGGATTTCTCTTCTAAGAAAAAAAAGGAAGAAAGAAAAAGAAGAAACAAAATATTAATATAATAATACTATTTTTGAAGTCCCTGAAAAATTTTGCAGATTTTAGTAATAGAAATAGGATGCAGTTTTAAAGTACAAATCAAAAGACATTAGGAATGTATAGAATTTCTGTTATAAACTTAATGTTTTAATTTACAAATGGCAAGGTGAAGAGCTCATGAGGTGGTTAAGGTCAAAGAAGGCGTGTTTCACTTACCTGTAGTAATCTACAGACCAGTGGGGAGAGATCAGCACCCCAGATAATTATTCATGCAACCTTAAAATATATGTCAAAGATACACGGGAAATATGATACAGTTCCTGCAGAGGGGAATCGGTGACTCAGGACGTGCCACATCCTGTGTTGTGGTTGCCATCAAGGTCTGCCTGGAGCAGAGGATGGAGAAAAACAGGCACTCTGGTGAATATGAGCTATCAACAAAGACCAAGTGGTTTAGGACTGTTAAGAGTAAGGATGTCAAGATCAAGGGTGGAAGCTACTTAGACTTTACTGGTTTTGTGTAAGAGGCTGCTTAAATGAGGAAGGGAGCAATCTTGAGAAGGTTGAAAATTTCTATGAATAAAATCAGCAACTATCTGTCATAAATGATGCATTGATTCAAAAACTGCTATTCTTTGACTCTCTTGAGGCCACTTTTCTGTAATTATTGAATGTTGATCTCTAAAACCTTTCTGAGATAAAAGCAGGAACATCGACTCTGACTGACTCTCAAGTCCATATGAAACAATAGTGTCTCCATACAACAGCCTAGGAAGATGACAAACAGGCTTGACATCTGAGCATCTATTCAAAAGGATATTGTGTTTCAGAAGGATCACATTGAGAGAAGTTGAAAAGAAAAATGTCAGTCAGATTCCATCTAGATTGGAATGCAAAAAAGTCTCCCACTACATAGCAGAATGAGACTAGATGAGAGACAGGAGCATTGCAGAATATTTGCAAAGCTTTGTAACTCTTGTCTGTTTTTCTTTAAGTTAATGCATGCACAGATTAAAATCCTTTGCTAGATTTTGTTCCTAGATTTCCTGCTCTGTTTCTCCAGAAGGTGTAAGTCACAATATCACCATGTAGATGATCTTTGTGGGACTCCACTTTCAGACGAATTCCCAGAGAGTACTTACTGGGTCAGTTTGAAACATTACCTAGATAGTGTTCATAAATAATGCCTCACTAGAGTGATGGATCATAATTAGAGTTTTCCTTAATTCATTTCCCACTTGTGTGAATCCTATTGGCACGTCCTACTGATGCCATGTAATCCCAATGTTGGATTCCTAGAAGGTCTCTACAGTGGCTTGAACCAGTCCTTCCAAAAGACACGAACAATAATGAGACATGAAACTACTTCTGCAAAGTGAATCTAAGAGGGAAAAGATGGTCCTGTCTTCCATTTGGATCAGGTTCTGCTAGGACACTAGGGTCCTATCAAGAACAGAGAAAGCTACTACTAATTTTAAACAATGAGATTACACTTATTATTTATTGTATCCTGGTTATTGGTTTTGTTATAGCTGTAAGCCAGAAGCTGCACATTGAAAATATTAATTTTGTTAAATACAGTAGTGAAAATCGGTATAATTTTAGATAAGAAATCTGTTGAGAAATGAGGAGATGTCTCCCCTCCCTGACATACAGAAACTGTGCAATGTACAAGCCAGTAGTATTAGGGTGCATGTCAGCAATTTGGATGTGCTCAGGAGCAAGTTAATTCAATTTGCCACCAGCAGCAGGCATGACCGTGAAGATCCAGGTACGTGCGCAGAGCTCCTGTACAAGCACCAGCAGCTCTGTGTGAGGCCAGAGCTGTACTCTGAGCCACAGAGGCAGTAACTGATGAGGGGTCAGTGCAGATCAGAGCAGATTAGCGAGTTTCCATCCCAGTTGGTGTAATGAGGCAGATACAAAAATAAGGTTTAGATGCTTGATTCAGTTCAGATTTTCTGTTAAGTGACATAAATCCTGAGGAGAATTTAACTTGCATATGTGAGTCCAATTACATTAAATGTGCCAACAGTACCACTAATCATCTTTCCAACAACTATATGCAATTGCCATTCAGGACAGCATTCTGCTCTTTTAGCAGCAGGATTATTCTGATGGGATGCTTACTGTTGATTTCTTTCTCAAACTGTACTCTTTAAACAGGTGGTCCATGTGAATGCAAACCTGTTAGAAATGTTGCATACACGTGAGGCACCCATTCTTAGCTATAGTAATCCTGCATATTTTTAGTCACTTCTGTAAATCTGCAGAATAAATACATCTGAAAAAGTGGCTGATAATTTTGAATTTGCTGGGGCTAAATCTGTGTGCCTCTGGTTTTAGTACCTCATCACAGAAATCTTTCCAGTTTTGAAAGGGTCCGTCACTTACTGGTAGATCATAATTTTAAAAAGAGACCAGCACCTCCCACAGGAGATGTTCATTTGCCTTCTGATTTATTTGACTTGAGAGATGAGTGTTCAACTCCCTGATTTTTCAGTTTTCACTGCACTTTTTAGAGATTCCATGGTGATGGCTCTTACAGACCACACTTAATGAATATATTTAAGTAGCATTTTCATTTCACTTCACATTTCCATTTGTTTCCATTTCCATCTCATTTAAATCTTTTACTTTGGACCACTTACATTTAATGTGATTGTAATAATAAAATAGTTTTGCTTTGGGAGTGTAAATTATATATGAAACTCATGAAAGCTCAGTTCCTTAAAGATACACATTTTGATAGAAGGAAATTGAATGTTGAATGCTAAGGCTTGTGATTTACAGTGAATTCTGGCTCCATGTGAGGTAAAATTGAAGAAGTTATTTTTCTTTCTCTTATTTTTGTTAAAAACGTAGTTAATATAAATGATCATTCAGCTGTATATTGGCAGGTGATAGCTTTTGCCTCAATCGCATGCTACAGGGAAGGAAAAAAATTCCTAAATAAAGGGCTTTAATCATTCCATTTTCATTCTTTCCTTAGTGACAGAGAAGAAATATGTCTCTCCTTCGAGTGTTTTTAAAAAATTAATCTGAAGTATTTTTGCTATCCTGANTCAGTTCCTTAGAGATACACATTTTGATAGAAGGAAATTGAATGTTGAATGCTAAGGCTTGTGATTTACAGTGAATTCTGGCTCCATGTGAGGTAAAATTGAAGAAGTTATTTTTCTTTCTCTTATTTTTGTTAAAAACGTAGTTAATATAAATGATCATTCAGCTGTATATTGGCAGGTGATAGCTTTTGCCTCAATCGCATGCTACAGGGAAGGAAAAAAATTCCTAAATAAAGGGCTTTAATCATTCCATTTTCATTCTTTCCTTAGTGACAGAGAAGAAATATGTCTCTCCTTCGAGTGTTTTTAAAAAATTAATCTGAAGTATTTTTGCTATCCTGAAGCTTCTTTTTGTGGCAATCACAGCAGGTAACATTGATCAATAGTGTAATATTTGTTATGCAAATTTTATATAACTTTATTTTTTAAATATACTATAGATCCATTATATAACAGAGCAACATGCTGCTCAAATAATTTATGTTCCAGGGATATAAATCAAATAGCTTTACAACTCTCCTGGAAAAATTGAAGATGGGTTTAATCAACTAAAATGTGATGTTCTGTGCTTTTGCTGAATAGTTATTTTCTGAAAGATGCAGATTAAGCATGACTAAAGCATCTTCTCATTTCCAGTGTTACATTTCTAAGTGAATACATCTGTTCTCCAGGCCCTCTGTGCACACTCATACCCAGAAAAAACCCACTAATTTGAAAGCAGAGACAGAAGGTATCTGAGATCAGAGAAAGACATAGTAAGGGAATCTGGGAGAAAAAGATGTAATGCTCAATGGGCTTGGTACATCCTGAACCTGCATTATCTGCACAGGAGGATCAGTGATGAGACTTTTTCTTTAGATAAGAAAGATCTGAAGATGGGTCTTTTTATTCAGAACTGAGCTGAAGAAGCCATCTTCACTGGTTTTGTAAAGTATTCGGATGATGTTTGTTGTGTTTGGTCCTTCTTTTATTCTAACCATCTCTTTTAAATAAGGGTAACTATTGTAGATGAAAGTTCTCAGTCACTGAGAAGACATATGGCAGCATCTGCATTCCAAAGCACCACTCACACGCTTGCTACTTAAGTGTGTTGTAAAAATGAGAGTATAAATATTTGCAAAATGTAAGAACACAAGGAAATTACATGTTTGGAAACGTTATCTGTAACAGTATCTGAAAGTTTCTTTCCTCTGAATAAAACTGTGTACCTGATAACATCCTAGTGAGGAGATGAGTCCATTTTCCTAACAAATAGTCACTGTAGACAATGGTCCATGTGTCTTAGCATGTTCGATCATGTTGCAAAACTTGCACTTTGCAGATAAAGTTATCTTACAGGAGGGCACTATAAGGGAGATGAAAAGTTTGGATTAAATATGCTTATAAACATAAATACAAACATAATATAAATAAGTGACTGGGTCACCATCATGATACAGGAGGCTCATTTTCTATGTTCTTGACTGCGGAGCACAAACGGTTTCCAGGAATTTCTTTTTCATTTTGAGCCCCAATATGACTGAAAAAGTAGTTCTGCTTTTTTCTGTCCACCCACTCTCCTTCCTCCAATTTAAGTCCACTTCTGCTACATTAAAGGTTCTTAGGTAAAGCTAGCAGATCTTTTTACTTGAGTCATTACTTTAGAAGAAATGTTAGTATAGTATCTTTAAACTGTAGTTCGAACGTGTGACTTGGCTCAGTTCTTCCTGAGCATTTAATAGACCATGTGTGAGCATTATCTTGTGGTATTCCTTACAAGCTGTCCGCAGCCTGCACAGCTGAGGCAGCTGTTTCCAACTTCTTTTGCTTTCAGAACATATTGTTGTATGGCCAGCAGGAGGAAAATGATAAAATTTGGCTCAAGCCTGCATGATTACAGCTCACCATAAGTGCAGTGTCTGCTGACATTTTATGGTTTAAAGTATTCTCGTAAGACCTTATGTATGCAGATTTGCTTATGCTTATTTCATCTGTCTAATATCGCTTTGTTAGACTAATGCAAGATGGTTTACTTCTGCTGCTATCACATTGTTAATAATCCCAGCTTGCTGAAATGAGACCTTTTCTGATTCGGAGATCCTGGACCTCTGCACTAAAAGAGGATGGGTAACCAAAATAAGGAAGCACCTGAAAAATCATTTCACTACTCTGCAAGACTTTGGAACATTGCGAAAAGACTATGGAAAATTTCATTTCTTCATAGATGTGAGATTCCATAGGAAAAGGGAAAGGATAAATACTGTGGAACGGCAATGAAGAGTGTAGAGGCCCTAAATATACTGTGCAATCCTGTGGGAATTCACCTTGCCTATCTTTTGGCACTAAAGGAGGGAGGCTGTCCTTATTAAGCTCCCTAGGAAGAAGAAAAGTTTTTCAGAGAGTGTTTTAGAGTGCTTATACTAACATCTTGCCCATACACCTGCAACTCAAGTCTAATCTCACAAGTTCTCTAACATTAGTCAGCATGAATATTATGCCTTAAACAGCCCTGTTTGCTGTTGAATTTTCAATGGAGGAAAAACCTGCATGCCCACAAGCAGTAGCACATTCCCATGTGGACTGCAGCAGACATTACATCTAATAATTATTTTTCTGCTGCTTGTGTAAAGTATTTATAACCTGTGCCCTTCCATTATTAATGGTTAAACCAAGGCACTGGTGTAGAAATAACCATAACTGCTGAGGTAACTTGGCAGAAGACTTGACTTAAATCAAATCTCATGTGCTTGAAAATGGGTTGGCTTTTAATACAATGATATGATAGAAGTCTCATTAAAGCATTGAAGCCTAAAGTGTTTTTGGAGGAGGTATTACAGAAAATGTAGGTAAGTATGTTAACCCAAATCTCTGAGCTACTGAGAACTAATCAAGCCTCTACTGTATTCCCCTATGGATATTTCATTCATCAGTGTCTCCCTAGTCCCTGATGAATCATTTAACTGGCCAAGACAAATGGCTGTTTAAGAATCGCTATTTATGGCAGTACAGTATCTCACTCAGCTGCTTTTTCAAACTGAGCACTTATGTCTGTTTCAGATCAATCCAGTCACTGGTCTGGTTTTAACGTCTTAATTGTTTACTTCTACTGCACTTTAAATTAATGTTTGTTGCTATCCTTATAAATGTAGCTAATGGCATAAGTAGCTTGATGAAAGTATTAGTATTCATTCGGAATAGCCAACCATCTAAATAAATACAGGTGTGAATGTAGAAGAGTTTAACTACATAGTACTTGATTCACAACTGCATAGATACAGTTTCCACTACCACCATCAAGAAATTATTTTGTCATTTACTAATGCAGTGGGCATGGAGCTGAGGGCAAAAAAAGGAAAAAAAAAGGTATTTTCATGTGCAAAAAAAATGCATGGCATTATGTTATCAGGTCCTCAGTCCTAAAAAACCCACCTGGATCCACAGTCCCAAGTTACCACCTATTGTCTCTTAAGGCTATGTTTTACTTATCAGGACAATCAAATACTTAATGTTTGATTGCTGGATAACTCAGCAGAAACAATCTCTTGCCAAAATGTTGGTTACTATTAGACAATAGGTTACTAACAGTTATGCTGGGAAAATTGGTGGTATTTTTGTACTTAATGTGTAAACAACTTGTGATGACCCATGAAGGTGAAAATAATTAAGATCTTGCTGAGTCACTAACTCATTTATAACACCTTCCAAGTTCAAGAGAAGTCAGGAATGCTGTAGTGACATACGGGTTGTCAACACTGAATATATAAGAAAGCCAGTTACAATTTAGGAAAGATGTCAAAAAAAGGATAAAGTGACATTGAGTCACACTTGTAGCATTCTCTTACAGATATTAAATTCCTTTAGTTATTTCAAGAGTAAATCAAGTGGAGCATTTGGGGCCCCTATTGTGAAGAAGTGACCAAACAGAAAATTAGTGGTGTTTAACCAATCAATACAATTTTCCTCAGTGTCCTTGCATAAACTTAAAGGAATTTAGCCTTGCTGAAGTTGAGGTAGACAGCATCCACTGCTCTCCTCTTATCTACCCAGCTAGCCATGCCATCATAGAATGCTATAATCAGATTGTCAAGCAGGATTTCCCCTTCATGAAACCATGTTGACTACTCCTAGCAGCCTTCTTTTCCTCCACATGCATAGACATGACTTGCAGAATGAGCTCTTCCATCACCTTCCCAGCGATGGAGGTGAGGCTGACTGATCCATAGTTTTCTGTGTCCTCCTTCTTGCCCTTTTTGAAGATTGGAGTAAAGGAAAGGCATAGACACCAGGAAGTAGTTTTGTGTATTGTATATATTAATTTTAGTTGTACTATTTTGAAACTTCTTTTTGTAATGCAGTTTTATTAATTTTTATTTATTTTTCTGTTAAAATAACAGTTATCCTCTAACAACAACTTTTTGATTACATTGCTAATATTTCATTTGTAGCAACAATAAATTCCTAGCTTTACCTATTATGTGTGTTTTCTGTTTGCCTGTAATAATCCCACAATACAACTTATAAAATAGGCTAGAAGAATTGATACATGATTTGATGTGACATTGCATACTGAGCTGTCAAAATCTGAGCAGGTTAACTTGGATGTTCTTGAGTAGCCAAATGGAAAATTAGGGTACACCCTAAGCATATTGAATTGTGATTGGCCACCAGGGCACAGATCTGATACGAGGCAAAGCAGAAGTTCATTCTTGGTTCGGTCTTGAGTTCAGACTTGAGTGTGTGTTAGCAGATTTGATTTTCATGGTGGATGAATCTTGAGTGCTGTAAAATACTAAGCTGTTTGTTGAGTGACATGAAAATCATGATGGTTTTGTAAAATCAGTCTGCTGTTTTAGTCAAGGTATTTACCATATAGGATAACAGGCTTCCTAACTTGAGAATTTAGGATCTAAAGTCAGAAAAGTTAACTCTGGAAAAGGAGAAGACTGTAACAAAAAGATGAGTGAATAACTGCTATGGAAATTGCTTGCCTTACAAGTGCTGGCATAATAAAATTACTATGTTGATTCCGCAGTGGAGACAGGAATTCCTTGACCTTGGGGCATAAGTCTGATGCATAGATGAAGGGTCTGGACAACCTGGATGCACCACCACAATTGTTAAGATTCAAAGTCTTATTAGGAATTCAAATCAGAATGAGAGTCTTGTACCCACATGGCATGGGCATGAGAGCCTGGATGACAGCTTATGTAGCCAGAAGCACTGACTTGGAATTGGTCAGATGAATCCAGTACAGACACAAGATGTTTTAGTATGCTTGGGAACCACCTTGAACTGTTGGATTAATTTTCGCAAAGATTATTTGGGGAATATCATGCACTTTTTTTGTACCGGTGCTGTTTTCTTGGGTTTGTATTTGATTCATATATTAAATAAGATCTTGCTAAAATTTCTAATTCATGTCCATTCATGTTCATCAAGCCAAGCAACAGCATCTGAAATGTGTGCCTATAAACAATCAGGAGTCATATGACTAAGAAGAGCAGATTAACCCAAATTTCATAGTATATCCATGAAAGTAAAGTTGATTCTCAATTTTAGAGACATTTAAGAAGGATTCTTATAACAAAAAAAAAGGCTAAGCAACAATAGCCATCATGTGCCCACCTCTTGATGGATTTTTGGTTCTGATGAGAGCCTGGGGGCCAGATTTAAGTATTTAAGTACCTAAGAAGTGATTACATAATTACGTTTTTCAAAGGTGGCTTAGTACCAAAGATTGGCCAGACAAAGAGGACTTAAACAAATCACAGCTACATTAGGAATCAAAGGCTGCACTGCTCATATTCCCTATTTTTCAGCTATTAAACAACTCTTAAGAGCTTAAATCTCTCAGCTCTTTTACCATTGAAACACCTTGTGTTGTTAAATAACTGCTCGCAAGTCATAAAGATCAATTTGACAAAGGGAGAAGGACTAAGGATATATTCTCAAGATAATACACTTCTCTGAGAGTTGGCAGAGACATTGTTACCTCTCTTCTGCAATGAAAGTCCTGTTAATCTAGGTAACCCTTATGTGTAGGTAACCATAAATCAGCTTGTATGGATCAGATTGTTAAAGGCCCTACGAGGTAGCTAAGATGGTTGGAACCAATATCAGAAAATATCAATATACAGTTAGAATATCTGTGCTGACACTTTCCAGTTACACATTTTAGTTAACTTTTTATTTTAGCAAACAACAGGATTAATTTATATCACTGTGATCAAAAGAAATTGGAGAGACTTTTAATTCCCTACAGTATCTGTATCAGAATTTATACAATAAAGCTTAGCTAAGACTATTGTATTGACATTTTTTGATCATGAGTCAGTTTACATGACACCAGGCCTGCTGGCAACAAATAGGGCACCTCAGTCTCGAAGAGGGAAAAGGATCTTTGCACAGGAGTTAGCAGGGCTCATTGAAGGAGCTTTAAACTAGATTTGAAGGGCAAAGAAAAAAAACCAGGCTCACTAGAGATTAAGAAGAAGACAGGTTTGAAAAGGTGATGGACCTAGTGCATTGCATACTTTGATGGTGAATAAAGTAGTGTGATTTTACTTTGACACAGGACATTTTGTGAGTTAAGTAGCAGTGAAAAAATAATCTCATGATATACCCGTTTGCTAGGTATGCACTGTTTGGAGTAATTAGGAAAACAAAAGAAACTGTTGTACCTTTTTGAGGCAGTTCCAACTAACTTGTGTATGTTCAAGGTTATGCAAATAAAATCATGTGAAATTGCTCGAATATGGTACTCACCACAGTCAAAATCTGATTTTGATTNGGAAAGAAAAAAAAACAGGCTCACTAGAGATTAAGAAGAAGACAGGTTTGAAAAGGTGATGGACCTAGTGCATTGCATACTTTGATGGTGAATAAAGTAGTGTGATTTTACTTTGACACAGGACATTTTGTGAGTTAAGTAGCAGTGAAAAAATAATCTCATGATATACCCGTTTGCTAGGTATGCACTGTTTGGAGTAATTAGGAAAACAAAAGAAACTGTTGTACCTTTTTGAGGCAGTTCCAACTAACTTGTGTATGTTCAAGGTTATGCAAATAAAATCATGTGAAATTGCTCGAATATGGTACTCACCACAGTCAAAATCTGATTTTGATTTCCACAAATGTTAATGGGTGATTGACATCACTAGGCGGCGTACTTTTCTATACAAAAAATGTAAGTTATTGTAACACATTCATAATACTTACAGTACATATAACTCAGTAATGAGAGGTAATGACAACATTTTTGAGAATCTGGACATACTCCTTTTCACACTTTATTACTAATATCTAGCATTTTGTGCAATCTTAATCTTCAAGACCAAAACAATGTGTTTTCACATTGAAATGTCATTATGAGATACAAGAGTAATTCATAAAAATGACATGGCTTTACCATCTTCCAGAATTTAGCTGAAAGGAATAGAGTACAATAGAAGATAGAATTTGCCTACCTAGAGTTCTGGATTTCTCACTTGGTGACAGTGAGTATCTGCATTATTTCTCCTGCAATTAAGAGGATGCAAAGGGAGACCTTTACATCATCAAGTCCCATTCTCTTTCAGGAATGGTAGGCAGTCGTAATGTATAACCCCAGGAACAAATTGATTAGAGTTCCTTGTAAATACTACATAGGGCTTGTGTCTCTAGTGCTTGCACTAAAAGGTGGTTCCACTACACTGATGCTTAGAAAACCTGTTCTAATTCTCAGACTAGATATATTCAGCTCAAGTTTATAACCATTTGTAATTGTGCCAGTATTGCCTTTTAACTTTAATAGCTCTTTATCCTCCCCAGTAATGACAGTGCTGATGTGTTTATAGTTACATCACTTCTTAGGCTTTTGTTTCCTGGATTCAAAAAATGAAAATCACAAAGGTGAGCAAAGCATCTTTTCTAAAAAGTTGTAGAATCGTATTAACCTGTTTCATGACTGCATCACCTTAGTGTTTAGTAGTGTTTAATGGTTCCCCTAGTGTCTCTCACCACCTGTACTGCTTCCAATTACCTCAGTCATTATACATCTGACCTTACCCCTTGATCCTTTGAAATACTGAGATTTGATTTTGCCTTAAGTATGTTCTGAATGAGAGCTGTAACCACTGGATCACTAACACTGTACTTTTATTTCACCTGCCTTTTCTCTGTCTCTTAGAAACTTCAAGTTATTGAAGATTTGTTTTTTCTTCCTCTTTTCTGTTGAGTTGTCAGCTGCAAGTAAAATATATTAAATAGATCTATGTGACAGAAGAATAATAGAACAAAAGTGAGAGGACAAAAATGTGTTTCTATTGTTCCTATGATGGAGATGATAGCTGGGAATCTTCCTGTTAGAGCTGTCATGAATTATTTGAGCAAAATTCTCAGGAACATCTCTTGTATTAGAAGTTAATTGAGATGAAGGAGTAATTTCTTTCCATAGTTATTGGTCCAAATTTAAAGACCAGCTTTTTTAATGTTTAAACTCTGTGAATCATCCCTCTTGGTGCCAAAAACTAAAAGGGTGGATGTGCAAGTGAGAGTCAGAGCATCACTCAGCAGAAATTTCACATGATGGTGTACAATATATGAAAAGGTTGCCTAGAGATGTTAAACATGGGTTAAGGAAACCAACGATGTGTCTACAGCACAAATGGGTGAAGAAATACAACTTTCAAAAGTTACGAAGATGAAGGGAATATCAGCAAAGGATTAAGTTAGATATTCTTTGCTAATTAATCATTACTAATCTTTCAAAAGTATCCTTTTAAAAACTGACTTATACAAAAACTATTAAAATGAGGGTAATTTCTAGGAAAACAGAAAAGAGTTTGTAGTAAGATACAGAAAGTGTTGTTCTTACACTATTTTCTGCTTTTGTTTTGCAAAGATTAAATGACATGTATTTTTTCCATGCTGCATAACATTAAAGAAAAATATATGTATGATAAGGGCAAACACAGTAGTAAGCTTAATGGGAGAATACCAGCATTACTACATAACTGAATCATTATTATATTTTTCAGTGACTTATCTGTCTCTTAATTTCAATGTATAATCTATTTCTCGATCAGAACCAAACATTTAAAACAAGCTTCATTTTAAATGGTAAAAAAGTTATGTCTTAATAGACATCTGATGAAGTACTAATATTAAGTGTAAAAGAGTAGTTTTTAAAACTGTGGTTTGTAGTTTTTAAAAATGTAGTTTGTAGGGGGGGTTGTGTAATTTTTGTGAAATTTGGAGTTTCACAGTTTTAAAAAAAGGTTAGATTTGTTTCTGCTGCAAATTACCAGGTAATTTGAGGACACATAATTAATCTCATTCTACAATGTCTAGTCATGCTTGTAGCAGAAGAAAAAAGGCTTTCTTTTCTAACGTGAAAATCCCACGAGTCCTCTGAAATCCATTGTAAATTAACATTTTTCATTCAGACAAAGTGCTTAAGGCTAAATTAAATAATAGCAAGGATGAGAGGCATCCTTATCTTACAAAGTCATGTGCCAAATTAAAGATATAAATAGACCCAAACAGTCACCTATTTGATATAGACCTAAATCTACATCATGTTTTCCTACATGTTTATTGCATCTTATCCGTCTTGATGCATTTATGGAAAAACAATACTGATTAGTTATGAAGAACAGAAGCAACAGTACTGTTGAAAAGGAGACTACAGCTGTTTTAACCAACTGAAGCACTGGTAATATATTAATCATATATTTACACTTTCAAAATCCTGCACAAATTTTTACTAACAAGCATGCTTATCCTCCTATAAGAACAGTGGCTGGTGCTACATATTTACAGAATAAAATCTCCTACCTCTGGAGGAGCACGTTTCTCAGGCTGATGACAGATGCAAAAGTAACTGGGCTTTAGGATTATGTATTTTAATGTTTAGAAAACACACAGAACCAATACATGATACATGAGACATGGAGAATTACTATTCTGAAGCCCACACTATGCACCCCTTTAAAATAAAATTAAGGTCCCCTGGGCTGTGTTTTAAGTTTTTTCAGCAATTAAATCTCAATACTAGTTGAAGATACTAATCACTTCTCTGCTTTTGCGATCAAGCCTTGCACCTTCTGCACCAGACAAGTCATGACATGAACACCAGTAGAGGTGGGACTAGGACTTTGCCTCTTCTACAAGATACAGCAAAAAACCCACCGAAGTCTTCTACTACAACCCAGGTTTCCTGGGTCCAAAGCTAGGTGCCAAAAATAAAATACTGGTAAGTTTTGAATGCCATAAGTAACAGATGTCTTTCCCTCACCCCACTATTTATTCACTTCAAATTTCTTTCCTGCTATTGAATCACATCTGCTTGTAGTAAGAAAACACACTGACTGCTCATCAGCTTACTGATGCAAACCAATGAATGGTGGATTTTTTATGGTTTGTCTGATGCACAGAAAAAACCCCAAATGTACAAACAGTGATTTTCAATTAAGCTAATAAAATCTATAGCTTCCTTTCTCCAGGTACTTGATTTAATATCTGCTTATAGCTGATACATAAATAACAGTTTCAGTTGACGCTGATTCTTTCCTTAAAGTAGTGAAAAGTTAAGATCTGAACCTAAACCCGTAACTGTCATGGCTGTTTCTTTGCATTCTCATTGTATCACTTCATCTATTACACTGCATTATTTTTTTTCTGAACAGTAATGTAACACAACCCCTCCTCACCCCAAAATGCATAGCTTTAAGACCAAAAATTACAAACAGAAATTTAGCGATGTAAAATTAAAACTGCTACTTTTGAATTTTTTTTTTTTTAATGAATGTACTTTATGACCTTTTGGCTATGTATTTTTTACTATCCTATAGAAACTCAAGACATGTCTTCCAGCTGAATGGACTAACCATCAGGTTGCACAGACAGCATGGTTTCTTTTGCTCTCCCTCTCTCTGTTCCTGTGAATTCTGAATTATCCTTTCTTCAGGATAGCGCAATTTTAAGATGGTAAGTGCCCAGAGCAGCCAGTCACTTAGTCGTAGAGCATTCTTGCACCAGATCAGAGCTGTGGGTTTAGCCTCCCTCTGGCTGACACAGGCCTTTTCCTCTCCTGGTAATTCCTCTATCCATTTAGTTGTAGTGTTGAAAAGCAGGCAGTCTTCTTTATTATGATTTTAAAAGAAAGCAGATTTGGTCTATTCTTCAAAAGAACAGTTCAAGGTTACAGCTTTAGCACTGTAGGCTGGGAGTCCCAAACAGATAGAGAAACCTCCCAAGAGTTCTGGATCAAGTATCCCAGGTTCACTGAGACATGGGATTTCAAAGCACACCTTTTACTCCAAGTTTCTTGTTCACTTTCCTGGGCCCTGAGGTGAAAAAATATTCCTAGGGCAAATTAACAAAGAAATTAAAAGGAGGTTTTCTTTTTGAAATCGCTTTAAGCTACAGCAGTAAACTGTTATCTGTAGAAGTACTTGGAGTAACAGTGCATATGTCAAAACCTCTGCATAATGAGTACAATGGTGGAGCAATAATGGTGCTTTTTATTTGTGATTATTATGGTGAGTGCACTACTGTAAACTTAATTAAAAACTGAATTACTCAGCTCATCCTCTTGGATCAGTTTTGTGGTTTTTTGTATTATGTTATCCACAAAATTTTCACCATTCCTAAGCAGTTGTAAGTAGCATTTCTCTTTTCATTTCCAACTCACAGGCTGACCCTGAAAAATCTAATTTGATTTCGATTTTAGT
>VZSC01016327.1:186943-210677 GCA_013398225.1 Steatornis caripensis
CCCTTCCAACCCCTACCATTCTGTGATTCTGTGAATTAGAAAAGTAGACATTACCAACAGAGTAAAACCAAGTGGTGAAAAAGGACCACATCTTTTCAGAAAAACTCAACTACTTTTCTAGGATCAGGTTATGATGCATATCTAAAGCATAAAGAAGATTTTTTTTTATACCTTAAGTGTGCATCTCTTTTTTTCTAATCTGCTACTGGCGTCTCTGCAGTGTATTTTTGTTTCATTTATATATAATGCTGATTTTTCAAGTATTTTTTCAAATCACTTTTAAATTGCTTTCTTCATCCAACGTCTTAGTTTAAAACAGCCCAAGGCCTTCAAAATAATAATTTTTCATTTTTATGGAACTTTCTTATGCAATTATCTGTTTCCATAATAAATTAGGTTTCTCCTTCATGGCATACTTGCATCTCAGCCAAGTCTCACCACTCCCATTGTTCTTCAAAGTAAGGGTGTTTGCAATGAAGAATAAAAATCCCTTTGCCTATCCTCACCACAAAGAAAAAGCCAAATAATGCCGGGACACAGCTCACCTACTGCATCCCAAAGAAAACTTACTTGTCCACAGGATTGACAAATTAGGAAGAGCACAACAGCGAGTATTCAGATTTTTAAATCAAACAAGTGTCCTAACATTAGTGCTCCTTACATACCACCATAGTATCCATGCAGACCTGGTCAACCAGAAATGCCCTGTTAGGAATCCCCCAAATCCCAGGAGGTCATTGTTCACTCACACAACCCCCACGTGTTTTCCCTCACTGACTCCTGCCAGCCAGGTCCACACAGATGGCTCCTATGGGACCAGAGTAAAGTTAATCACTAATTCAGAGAAGCCCTAGGTCGCTGTAATTTCCACTGATGCAAATGTAGACATTTAGGATGAGGGAACTGGGAACTGCCTTACTGTCAGTTACCCAGTACCGGCCAGACACTTCAGGCAAGTGCTGAGGTACGCAAGGTAATTTTCTGAGCGACTACCAATGCCATACTTTCCAGGCTCGCCATTCCAGCTGTCTTAGAAAAGCAAACTAGTGACCAGAGGGGAAGAGGAAAGCAAATCGCTTAGAAGACAGAGATCACATCCTAAAATCTTCTCCCTCATCCTACCAAATGCACTTAGCATCTATGCAACACAGATAAGAAAAAAACACTTCCAAAGGAGAACTGATTTTCTTTGTAAGTTGTAATAGGCCTACATATTATGCTGACCAAGATACTCTCATTATCCTAGCCAGCTGAAATAAGTCATAGAATAACATTAATATAGAATTTAGGTACAATTAGTCAATTACCTTTAAATGTAATTGTCTTAATTAAAAAAATGAACAGCTACACCATCTGCAGTCACTCTCAGAACATCATAAGAATTTTAGCACAATGCTTTCATAGGCAGGGAACATTAAAATATAAATTATCCGTATTTACTATGTTTGTTACAAATATCCTATATATATATATATATATCATGTTTCTACGGTATGGAAAAGTGCTATATATTTCTGTCAACATTTACTGATTATGAACTTTGATAGATCTTGACATACGTACCAGATATATAGGATGCAGGCAAGAATACAGCATACAAAAAATATGATCAGAAAATAGATAATACATTAAATTTCAGGTTTCTTTAGGATTCATGTAGCTTCTGTATTGCTGAAACATTTAACAGTGTGGATTTTCTTAGCTCATGTCCCCAGGAAGGTTGGCCTAAGTGGCTGGGGAAAAAAAGTATAGAAATGCACTCTCAGACCATCGCAGTACAATGTGGAGATTAAGATAAATGTTGACAGCTTTCCCTTTTCAAATATCTTTTCTTTTTTAATTGCATTACACTTTTGATAAAGCTAAAAAGGAATCATAATTATTGGAAATAGTTGTTTGAATGAACTTCAGCTGTGAACGAACGACACAAAGGTTTTTTCTTTCCTCTTTGTAGGCAAACTGAAGGTGAGACTATGGCATTTAAACTGAGCTAAAATAATGGTGCTAATTTTAATATTGGTAGATGAGTTAACTATCCCAGCATAAGAAAATTGCAGCATGGCTCTAAACCCATACTGGGCAATGGAACGTTTACCCATGGTCCCCAGAGGCTGTGTCACACTGAAGCCACTCTATCTCTGCAGTACAAAGGCTAAATCCACCTCATTCTTGCCCCAACTGCACCTCTATTTTGACGTGTAGACATACCTTTAATACAGATAAGTTCTCTGTAGGAACATTGCCACACTAGTTTCCCCATGGGCCTGGATACTTCACCAAACAGTCAAGTGGAAGAGCGGCTGGAGGGTGTACGTGATATTAGGACCATAGGAGTCAGCCAGGAAGCCTAAGCTACCACCATCAGTAAGGCATGAGCTATGAAAGACTGTAACAGAACAGAGACCAGGCCATGCTAACAGAGAACAACATAATGCCCCAGGTTAGGGCCCCTTACAGCCCGTGAGGATGGAGTTGTGCTTGTTTTAATAGCAACATTGAAAGAAAGTTGTCTTAATAACTGTGTTTGTATAAAGGCTTCTTTTACACTGTAACTTATATGCACTCTGGAAAAGGTAGGTAAGGTAGAAATAATCAAATATTTTCAAGCCTCCCACAGGGTTTATGGGGCTACTGTATGCTTTAACAGTCATAGAAGCATGAAATAGTAAGTGCCTCAAGCATTTCAAATAAGATATCCTTAGTACTGCATGAAAAAACATGTAAACTCATCTAGTAACTTTGCAATCTGAAAAATGTCAGCTGACTGTCAAGAGAGCAATGCCTCAGATATGTCCCTAATATTGCTAAATGACCTGGCAAGGTTTACTAAAATTCCAGTTATCAGGAATCATTTAGGCCCTCTCTAGTAATAATTATGTATTGCACTACCTAGTCAATGGTACTGAACAGCAGGAAATTGGAGGAAATGGATAACGCCCAATTAGTTTCTAATTACTTAAAATTTGGTAAACAATCCAAGAAAAAAAATACTATTTCCAATGATTGCCTCTGAACTTCATGAATAAAGATAAATATTAAGCATCCTCATTGATAAATGAAAGCAGAGCTAAAAAACAATAATCTACTTGATGTCTTAATAACTCTGTAGGTTCAGATATTTCTCATCATGGTTTGAGCAGGTGTAGGATTTTGCTTCCTCCTTGGTCATTATGTCCTCATTCCAACATTTTAATGCTTAAATGAGTCTTTATCTTTCTGTCCAAGAGACTTAGCTTGTTAATGGTTGAATAGTAAATGTAATGAATGTGTTGGACAAAGTAGATTATGATCATCACTATTTAAAATCATTCCATAAATGCTTTATCACCATTGTGTAATAATGTATCTTTAAAGTGTGTTTTGGCAATACTTGTGCTTCCTGTCATTGTTACCCTGGCCTCAAAGCACGAGTCTCATTAAGAAAATTGCTTAGATGTTTTACCTGGCGGTTAGTATATGCAATCTAGGAGTCATCATCATTGACTCATTACAGTAACAAATACGATAGCATAAATCTGATGAGACGGTGAGATTTATGGGGACAATACATGTGGATAAAAGAGTGCAGGATGAGTCTAAATTCATTAGTTTCTGGGGATCTGTGTGAAGAAGGTCCTGGGTGGGATGTGTCAGAAGCAGGCAGCAGCCAGAATCAACATCCTTTTGGAGAGCTACAGATCTTTTCAGAATGGTATATCAGCTTTTTAGCAGTGATCTCATGGCTGCACAGTCTTGAGGATAGCAGACACAAGCTAGATAACCTCACTAGGGAAGGTGGCCAGTGTAAGGGTGAGAGTCCTGGCACATCTTGTTCGTCCCTGTACAGAGCAGCCTTGTCTGTGCTAACGAGAACAGTCTCTGACCTGTTCACCTCATGAAGACTATTAAGCAAAATGGATAATTGGAGGACAGAGCCTGAACACTTGCCCAGGCTCTGCTCGGTTTGCAGACTACCACATCCTGCGTAATTATCTCACAAGTGCAGCTGTGCTGACACAGGTTAGTTTTCAGCACACTCATCAGGAATTTACATCATTGGTTCTTGATGGAGTCTACATCTCCACAGTGTTACTTAAAGAGGTTATATGAAAGATATAAGATACATCTGATATAAAGATACAAAAACATCAAGTGTTCTTTAAAAACTGAGGACTTGCATTCTGTGTTGTTCATTAGCTGAATGCGAAATAGCTCATACCAGAACTTCTCAAATGTGCCATAAGCTTTATCAGGTTTTCCCAGCCTAGCAGAACTAAAACAGAACTAGCAAAGTATGGAATTTAAAATTGGGTACAAGAATACAAGAACTGGGAGCGCTTACTAATTGCCTATGCTGTCCTGTGGAGCAGCAAGGCTTTCCGAGGCAGTCAGCACATCAGGAGCATTTGGGCCATCAGCTCTGGTGATAGCATTCACTGAGGCTCAGCTATTTCAAGCTGCTGGAGGGGCTTCTGGCTTCAACCTTAGCAGGTAAAACAGACAACTCAGGCCTTTCCCTCTTTTTCTGCTATTAACGCACTGGGAGAAGATGCTGCTGTTTTTTCTGTTTGTCTGTGTGGAAAGACTTTCACATTTGTGTCACAGAGGACTGTGCTGTTCTTTCCTGTCACAGACATATGTACAGCGTCTTCTTTTAGGAAGTTGTGTCAGCTACAGGCAATAAATTTGAAAATTTTCAGTTTTCTTTCACACCAGCAAATCCTCAGTGGACCTCCTATTAGCTAGCAGTGGTGCTGGTAAGTCTTATTATCAGTTTTTTGACAGAAAAGAGAAGAAGACAAGGTTGAGAGACGGGGCCAAATGCTGACACAGTGGCAAGGGGTACATTATTTTTTCCACCAGGTTCTCGGATCACTTCGCATAGCTGGGACATACAGTCTCACTATGAGCAACTTAAAGTCATGCATTTGACATAAAAATTAAAGGCTTACCTTATGAAACTAGGTATGATAGCAACAGTAATTTCTCGAGTGCTACCTAGTCAATAAAAATCAGGAAATTATATAAACGTCTTGGACAAATACTTTATTTGATTCCAGCTGATCCAGTTTTGTGCATGAACTCATCACAGTTTTTATAGTAGAGTTAGATTTTCTGAGGATTTCTCAATATCCCAGTAAATTTGAAACCTGTATAAGCCATCTTCATCATTTTTCATATTTTTCTGCCTCCAAATCATCTTGGTATGAGTTCATTAAACATCTCTTTGTTATACTTTAGAAAGTACCAGACTGATGTGTTTAAGCAAAATCCGAGCTAGGCCTGGCAGCTCTCTCTCAGACAGACTGTAAAGGCTATGATTACACTGTGCAAATGCTCTTAATAATTTGTTGCTGTGTCTTATTCTCAACAGCAGTTTGGGAAATCATAATCTGCTTTGCCTTCAGTATTAGAAATGGAGGTTTTTCTGTTTCTTTTTTAAACTGATTGGCATGCTATGATAGGACTCTGTACAGGCAGAGCTGCCTGTGTCATTTTCCCTAAGGGAATACACTCCAAAACTCACAAGACTTTTGAATCAGTAAATCTAGAGAGTTTTCAGAGCTCATTCTAGAATAACTAACTCCTTAAACTGAAAAGATCAGGGTTATATACACAAAAATTAAAGGATTTATTGCAGAGACAACTTCCTTTATTCAGAGCAAATGGTAGTCCATGAAAATCAGTACAGTTCCCTGTGGGCCCCTTGAGATTTCTCCTTTCCATCTTGTGTGGCTCTTGGCCATGCAACTGCTCAGTGTTTCGCTTGGAACTCTCCCAGTCTTTGACCGAACGGCTGAACCATGGCTCAGGGGGGCTCTTGCTTTCTGCCTGCCTTGTCCAGAAGAGAAAACACTGAGAGCAAATACGATCTCTTCCTCACCACACATGAAAAGCTTGGCTTTGTCTCACTTTATATTTGTCAGCAGCTCTCAAAAGTGCATCTAGATCAAACAAATCTTTCCCAGATTTGTACCCAATTTTAAATCTTATAACTGCATCTGAAAACAAATAAGTATTAAATTCCTTGGAGAGTTTTTCTTGGTTAAGACTCCCTTAGCTATTCTTATTTAGCTAGTATTGACCTCTTATATGCAAAGACATGAAAATTATTTATGCCAGTGCCTGAGAACCAAGGCCTAATTCTCCATTTGAATATATTGTGACTGTTTTAGCAAGTACTGTGGTAGTTAAACCATTGTACAGTAGTGCTTCTGGGCATAATTTTATCTTGCATTTTATGCTACGGCATGAAAAACTCCTTCTACTGGTTTTGTCAATTCTGAGTTTGAACATTACACAGCTTTCTCCCCTAGGTGTCTTTTCTTTCTCGTTTTGTATTCTCTCTCATGTCCAAACTGCAGAACCACTATCTGTCCCTATAAACGTTAGACCAGATGAAGCAAATTCCCTTGGTTTTCAGATTTGATTACTTTGTCAAAGGTGAGTTCTGCATCTTTCTGAATGTTCTGGCTCAAATTCTAGAATAACATGTTCCCTTGGTCGGAAGCTATCCTCAAATTTACGTTCTTCTGGTACTCTCTCAGTAAGCGTTAAAGTGTTTGTTTGGCGTGGGGTTTTTTTTGCCCAGAGTAATGAGGAAATGCAACACTAGATTTATATAGTTTTGTCAAAGTTCCATATTCACATAACTGCTCAAAGGCCTATAAATTATACCAGTTTATAAGTAGAGTTTTAGGCTGATTGTTGAAATAGAAACTATCAGATTGCTGGACCATAGGAGAATTGGTTTGGGAAAACTTTGGTTTAACATCTTAGCCTGCTGTTATATAACAGTCTCTGCATTCCCTAAAGATGAATCAAGTTACAAAGAGCCTTTTGCTGGACAGAAGTTACAGTCAAGTTTTAACTCCTTTAATTTATGATTGCCCCTTGGTTAAAGATTCTGGATACAAGGTCCAGAATTCATTAGAGAAGTTATAAATGCTGGCCTTGATTTACTGTTGCCTCTGATGGCTCACATGCCCAGGGGCATGGATGTTAATGTTGAAAATACATTAAAATATGCTTCCACAAAGATTCTGTCTAATTGGCTAGATTTGTCTTAGATCAATAGCAAGCACATTGGGCTGAATTCTGAGTGCCTGACCTATGAATGATAAAAAAATCCCAGCAACCAAGATAGACAAATGATCCCAGAATCCAAGGATATTTTTATCCATTGCTGATTTTTCCTGTCCACAAGCTTCGTGTCTCTCCTACTGAGTCCTGTGGCACCATACTGTTGTCTCCAGGATTATCTCATATTCTGTTCGAAGGTGGTTTTATTTGTTTGTCTGGCTTTTCCTGATGTCTCCTTTAATTTACAGAAGCCTCATAAATAAAATTAATCAAGGCAAGCTGGAGAGGAAATGTGTTAATTTAGAATGTCTACCTGTGCTTTCTCTTCTTTGTTTCACACTCTTTTCTTTCCATTGGAAAAACATGGTTCTGCAAAAAAAAAAAAATTTTTTTGCTTTGATTTTCTTTTTGCTTTGTATTTACACTTTACTAATGTCAGCACTGGTGTGGCCTTTCAGCCCTCCACCTCAGATATCCTTATGTGAAGAATGACAGTAACATTTAATCCAGAAAAATCAAACCTGAAATTGTATCTTTGCTTGAAGGCAACATATAGAATAGGATTCATCTCAACTAACATGAAATGTCTAAAGATGCTCAAAGATGCGATTGGTTTAAGCTCTCTCTCTCATCAATAGAGAAAAACATTAATGTCCAAGCAGTGATCCATCCTATCTATTTTAGGCACCTCAGTAAAAGGAAAGAGATGCTTATTTTTCTTGGTGAAGAAAAATTTCTTAGTTCTGTTAAATTAAAATTTATCAAGACCATCAGGAGTTGCATTTTAGTATAATATTTACTTTAGTAATTTAGTATAATAAACTACATGAAGTAACATAAAATTACATTTTAGTATAATAACCTCTTTAAAGTAAGATAAAGTTGTACGAAATTCTGGCAGATTATTAAATGTATTTCTTTGGATAACACTGGAATTAATGATTACTTCATCTGTTAAGAATAGGACAGATAAAAACTTCCAGTGTTGAGATTGTTGTCTGATTTCTAATTCCATACTTGATACTTGATGTTCTCCTTATATGAAACCTGAAACATTTCGTACACTTTATCATCATCATATCATAGGAAGTGATAATTCCTATGACAAGAAAATGACACTTTAAAAGGACTTTTATGATTTGAATTTATGTTTCTCTTTAAACCAGAAGTGTATTGAATTGCAAAGCATACAATGCAAATACCTATTGATTCACCTTTAAGGAGAACATGGGATGTCCTTTAAGGAGAAGCATCTTTCTCATCTTCTGCTCTGCAATATGAGAAGCCACATAAATGGGAACATAAGTGAAACTGTCTGGAAAAATCCCCCACCATCCTAATGTATCACATCTCTTTTATTAGTTATTAGTATTAGAGGGGCACAAGGCTGCCTATTCAGCCTCTCCTGAGGGCTGCATGCCAGGCAGGAGCGCAGAACCTAATAGGAAGGGATTTGGTGCTGGGAAGAGCTGAGCCCACCTCAAACCTGCCTGAGTTGCAGAACCAGGTATGCCTGCAAGCTCAGGAGAGGAGGGGGAAAAAACCTCACAAAAGAAAACACAAAGCCCTCAAATCCCACCTTTCCCTAGGGGCCCAGAGGGCATTGTGGAGTTTCAGGCTGTCAAGGAAGCTTGGGAATTGTACTAGGTTAGCATCAAGGGAAAAGGAACAGACAGCAGGCAGAGCAGATTAGTTTTGAAACTTTCAATATAAAACTCTCCAGCAGGGAGACTCAGCTTTCTCCATTTAAAAAGTGACACTTTTCTAGTATAAATAGACTAGGAAAGTCTGACTTCAAGAGACTGAAAGCAATTGATAGTTCCAATGGGCTCAGTTAAAGAGAAAATTGTAGTCAAGTAAGTTAGGGCCTCATCACAAAGAGCAAAACTTTCCCTAAAATCTTCAGCTATAGTCTCACTCACTTATTTGTTTTAGGAAGAAGATGTTTGGTCCTTATATAAGAACTACTTCATAAATGATAGATCAGGATAATTTCAACATATCAGTTGGACTGATTGGAGAATTTGTGTCTTATCCGGGAAGAAACCCACTGAATGTTCCTGAATCATGTCATAGTATGAAAACAACAAGCAACAGCCTGTTCTTAATTTAAAAAGTCCCTCATGATATCCCAGTTAAATAATTAATGTACGTTTTCCAGTCATGAAATTCTTACCAAGGGGTATCTTCTTTCTTGTTCTATATGTTACTTTATAAAAACCTAGGTTTGAGGAAAGACAGTAAAGTCTCCTTAAATTATGTTTTACTTTGATCTCAGATAACCCTAAAGCTGGTGTGCACACAGCAACTCAAGTTTGCATACACAAAAATAAACTCTCCTTGGTGCATTGAAGGCAGCAGTAACTTTTACTTTAGGTTATTTGCATGTACTTCTGCTTTGGTATTAAGCTCGTGGTGAGCTAGAGCTCAGTTTGCTTTAATTGCTTTTTTCTTCTAATTTTATTTCCACTTGTAATGTAGAAGAGATCCAGTAGAGTAAGGTAGAAGCAAAGGAAATACCCTCCTTTTTTGCAGTGTTTTGCAAACGAATAGTATGTAGAAACTGGTTCTGCCCATACTACATGAGGGCTGGAAGACACATTGGAAAAGGTTACTCACAACCAAAAAATCCCAGGTGAAGTTCTTAGTTGAAAACTGCTGGAACAAAACATCCTGACACTCCAAATTACCCATGCAGAAAAACAAACAAATGAGCAAAGGTATTTTAGTTTAGCTTAGGAAGAAGAGTTCATACTGAAGAAATAAAGTCACTGACTTTTCAACTGTATTCTCAGCGGCCAATTGTAAAATCACAGGGAAAATGGACTAAGAAGGTAATCTATTTTACCACCAGTTTACATCAATGATACCAAACCAGACCTGACAGCTGTTTCTCTAAGTTGTCCTTAAAATCCTCCAGTGACAGAAATTCTACAGCCTCCCAAAGCTGTCTCATACACATCAATTTATTATGATAGAATCTAAATATAAAACTGAAAGGTTTAATCAGAGATTGATTAAGGCTTTAAAGGAAAATATGTAGATAGTTTTGAAACTGCCTGGCTGTCATCCAGGCTGGCTTGAGAGAATCACAAGAAGAAAGATATATAACTGCAGTGCACTCAAGGTCAAGGCCAGGACCCAATGAGGTACATCCATTTACTCAAAAGGATGATGATGAATCAAGTGCTGAATGCAAATGCAATACAGAATTATAAATTACTGGCAAAGGTACAGCATTAAATCCATGCAGCACCTGTTAAGCACACACGCACACGCAGCTTCACTAAGTACAAGGTACCCTAGTTCTAATCTACTGAGTGGGAGGAGAGGGAAGGGACTGAACATAGCCTAATAATGTGGAAAAGCTGATTAAAACCTCACACCACATCTTACTTTGCAGTAATATTTTCATGCATCTGTACCTACAGAATGGATAAAATAGTGCAACACATTATATTCCTGATTATGCTTAAGGTTTTGAGGTAAATAAAGAAAAGGATCTGTTTTCTTTTTCTAATCAGGTTTTCCCCAGGGTCAACCCACTGACAATCACAGGTGAGTCTTACACTGAGTCAGATGAAAAAAACAAACGTTGAGCTTTTATAAAAATTAAAAACCAGCCAAAAGATTAAGTGATATCAAAATTTCTCTGAACTAGATAATAGGTTGGCTATTATGTAACTGGAGTGGAAATTCAATACATTACTGATATTTTTCAGTTTCTCCAGCTGATCTGCACATTGACTTGTATTGGAGATTAGGAGGTCACTAACATGTACTCAGTCTTTTATATTATATATTTTGGCACCTGTTGTGAATGATACTAAATTCACCACAAACTACATTCTCTAGGAAATGTTGGCTAAGGAAAATGGTGGCTCATGGGCAAATAGAATAGCAATATTTGGTCCTTCAGATATATTAGGAGTAAATGTTGATGTGGACATCAGGTATTAACACCAAACTGTCTGTTTACACTGACTACGTGCAATACCCTGCCTGCNTACGTAACTGGAGTGGAAATTCAATACATTACTGATATTTTTCAGTTTCTCCAGCTGATCTGCACATTGACTTGTATTGGAGATTAGGAGGTCACTAACATGTACTCAGTCTTTTATATTATATATTTTGGCACCTGTTATGAACGATATTAAATTCACCACAAACTACATTCTCTAGGAAATTTTGGCTAAGGAAAATGGTGGCTCATGGGCAAATAGAATAGCAATATTTGGTCCTTCAGATATATTAGGAGTAAATGTTGATGTGGACATCAGGTATTAACACAAAACTGTCTGTTTACACTGACTACGTGCAATACCCTGCCTGCCAAGGGGTCATAATTCTGCAAAAGGAGAGTAAAAAAGTTTGCACAACAAGACCTACAGGACAAGATGGAAGATGCTGGAGCAGCTTGTTAAAAGAAGAGGTGATCAAACAAAAGTGAGAATGAAACTAAGGGAATAAATAGTCTACATTTCTTGGGAATAGGACAATAGTTTTAAATTATATCAAGGGAAGTTTAGGTTGGAAATGACAAAAAATCAGGGAGAGTTAGGCACTATAGCATTGTAAATTGACTGTTTGGCAGACAGACACTGGAGAAAATCTATCTCCAGATTTTTTTTAAGACCCTGTTAAAATAAATCTCTGTGAGGACTGCTTTAGGAATAGCTGATCTTGACTTGGAGCACGGGACCAGACCAAGACACCTGCAGCTCTGTCCCACTCTGTTTTCCCAGCCCTATGGCTCTTAGGAAATGTCAGGGATTGAGCTGTGGGAAGGTATTGCTTTTCTAAATGATCCAAAAGGCCTTCCAGCTATCACTCAGACAAAAGCTTTACCTCTGCCTTCTCACAGAGACATGTTTCTAATCCTTTGCTTTATGTTTTCTTGGCTGCCTTTTTTGTAATTCTTTTTCTGTGATGATTTGCCACTTTTCCCTCCGGGCAACCAGACACACAGCTGTGAGCAAAATCAATCCCTTACTCTTTGTTTTGTTGGGGTTTTTTTGTTGGTTGGGGTTTTTTTTGTTTTTTTGTTTTTTTTTTTTTTTTTAAATCAGAACTCTTAGGCTTAGAAGGAAGGCATGGGCACTGCCAACGTTTGTGTAGTCTAGTTTTTGATGTCTGAATATGTATTGTTTCATCAGCGCTAGATATAGGATTATTTATTTTCTTACTTAGTGTGCAATGGCTGTCACATCTCTCAAGAAGGTGATGAAATTGCTGACCTAAATTGTAACAACGCTCACTGACATTAGGAGCCACTGCTCCAAAAAATGACATAATGGCATAAAAAATATGAGACCGTAAATACAAAGCCACATGATGGCAGCATTTTGTCCACACTTATTTACACTGGCCCACTTACTACTGTGCCTAAGAAATCTGAGAAAATGCTAGTAACTAGACAAGAGTGGTCTTTAAATAACTGAATTTAAAAGTTTCTCTCATGTGTAATTTTCATCTCTAGCTCACCCGGAAAGAAGGAGCCCTCAGTATGCCTCATATACCACCTTCACTCAGGTATGCTTTGGAGATGTTAGAAAGAGGCAGATGGAAGTGCTAAATTAAATAAATGAATGAATAAGGTGTGGTGAAATAAGCTGCATTTGAGCCTCAGCTTCTCAGTTTAGCTCAAAGTCTCATTGTGGCTAAATATTTCCAAATAAATATAAAAATAAAGTCATAAAAATGACAAAGGCAAAAATTTAACAGAGGTCTTGAATGCACAGCATTGCAAATTCTAGTACAATAGCTCAAAAAAGACTTTTTGCTACTCCCTCCGGAACTGAAATCTGTTATATTAAATACATTATCCTACTGTAAGTTCTTATGAAACTGCACGAGGCATTGGGGTGGAAGTATGAGCAGATCTCTTCAGAAGAAGATAATATCACCACAGTCAGTAATTTTGTAATTCAGTGTCCTCGGCAGACCAAAAAATGAATGGCAGCTCAAAGACTCACTGATTCTAGGGGAAGCAGCAATTTATTTCACACTCTCTTCAACAACCAGTCACTCCCTTTGGCCAGTCAGAAAGCTGCAGACTGTATTCTCTGTACAGCCCTGGGGCTTGCAAATCACGTGCTAAAGAGAACTTTGCATGAAGTGCAGCATTCTATAGTACATAATATCCATGCTCAGTACAAATGGTTTGGACCGTTTGCAAGAATATTTCTGTTTTAAGTGTGAAAAATGGAAATGGAAGTTTAATTTTGAAAAAAATTTAAAGAAACAATTGTGTTCACTTTCAGTATGTACTTTTGACCCTACTGGATATGTAAAAGCTAGAAGCAATACAGATTGAATTGTAATAACATTCAGCATGTGGTTCCAGCTCACTGAAACTCCATTTAGTATTCAAAGAGCTTAAAAGACTTCCAGAATACGTAATAACAATGTTGCAATGAACTCTGCTCAAACAAAATCTAATAAATTTGGCTTTTCTCCCTACAGTAACTATAAATGTATTTGGAAGGATGCAAGTAGCATAACATTAAACCAGATACTGCTACGCAGAGCAGATTTTTAAAAGTAAAAAATGTTTGTTTGCTCCAGTATAATTGACACAACATGCAATTTCTTGGTAAAGGTAAATTAAATAGAAGCAGAGAGGTTTCTTCACTGCTTTATCCATCTAGAGCTAATGGGCTTTTGCATTACTGATCTTTGTTGCAGATTATTGCGTTATAAATTTGCTTGTGGGTTTATCTCAATGCAGGACCACATTGCAACTGTATCAATTAAGTCCTAGCTGAGTAAGAGAGAAAGAAATCAGGAACAAGGCGCTACAGACAAGGCAGAGATTATCCAACAAGTGAGAGAGGAATCTCTCTGAATGTAGCTTATTACAAAGGCTGCATAGGTTGTGTTAAACACACCTTCTGAAAAATTTATGTTGTGAAATGCGTGAGCTAACATACTTTAACAGATTATCTGTTTCCTACTCTAGACATAACCTGGGGACGAGCCATTGTGCTATGTGTTGGTAGCCCAAGTAGTCCAAGTCAGTGAGATTAACATAGTTCATTCAATTGAAACTGTCTACTTCAGTGCTTGTGCTCTTTCAGAAGGACCACGTAGTAGCTGCACTTACAGGGAATTTCGTGTTTGTTTTTACAAAATTTTCATTGGGAAGGTTAACCAAGTGAATGGATTAATCCATCCAGCACAGCTCAAGGAAGTGCCTTTCACATGCAGGTAGGCTAGTAAGTCTCGGACCAGGTGGACAAGCCACTGCTAAAATACCAAGCACACTGAATACCCCAAGCACATTGAAGCACAACTAACTAATCCTTCATGAGAATTTGCAGAACTGCTCATGGATTATGGGTTGAGGAGTTATTTACTTTTGTAGACCCCACAATTATATCATCTCTTATTTTAAACCAGGCATTTTTGACTTAAGAGATTTGAGTGCTGGTTGCCTTAGCTTGTGTATGACCATAAGTTATCAGCAGCCTACCAAAAGTATTCTGGAAGTTGAGTGAGGGTTAGGCATGCAGATTCTCCACTCGGAAGGCAAGATGGTCCCACTGCCGCTACCATAGAATAAAGGGAGGCACAAACATACAGCTATTCTTTTAGTCCTCTGAAATGACTGCAGGATCAACAATCTCACTGCTGTTACTGCTGCTATAGTCCCAGTGGTTACTCTGAGTGGTCTCCAAGAAAAGGCATTGTACAGCTGATCACCTCTTGTCTTTGTGTTTAATGGGGATTTACTTCAAAGCAGAACACTGTACCAGCCAGAGGACTTGTACTCCCTGCATGGTGCTTCAGGGAAGTGAAAAGACACCCATTCTGCCTCCTTCTTAGCTTGCACATTCACAGAGGAGGAGAGCACAGTGTACCTCGACCTTCAAAAATTGAAGGTAATTATTAATCTGTATGCTTAGTCTATGAACACATTTGTGTTGCCATGTGTTTAAGCAGCATGAATCTTTTCTTACATCTGTGCATTTAATTTCAATTAATTACAAATAAGTGCTAATGCTAGCTGGATTATGCACGGATTAAATACGTAGTGCAGCCTCTAGTAAGAAGGCTTCATGTTTTCAATGCCATGTTGTACCACCTAATAACTAACTGAGCATTCCCTTTAGGGTGTATGTGTGACCAGCACATGGTCATACGTATCAGGCCAAAGCACACAGCAAGATTTAAGAGGAATGATTTAGACTTAGAAATTGAAAAAACCCACCATATTTTTATTATTTTTTTCCTAATAAGTACAATCTTCAGTTTAGAGACAAAATCTGAACTCTTTGCCTGAAACACTAGTGAAAGGTTAGTGAATGTACTTAAAAAAGCATAATAAACTAATGAATAAGTGCCAAGTGAGCAAAAAAGTAATATTTCCCTACCTGTGTAACTATTTTAGGGTAATTTTGCTGTTTAATGATCTTAGCCTATTTCTATTTCTAGTTTTGCAAATACTGCTGTTTGGGAGTCTCACAGCATTTGATGCTTTACACTGGTGTGTGCTGTCCCAAATGTGTCGTTCTACATGCTAAAATATATCTGCAGAGTTGCATTTTTTTTTCTGCTGACTCTTAGTACAATATCAAAGGCAGGTGCATGCAGAAGTTGGATATAAAATTTTTAACTACCCTATAACGTTTTTTATCATTAATAATTTTTTTTGTAAGTATACACACATTTTCAATACTTTCCAGGCTTCATGGATGAAAAATGCAAAAGCTCAAAATCTGAGTTATTTTAATAAAATTCCATGGAGTTACTTGTTCAAACAATTTTGTTAGTCTTGTGGATGCTCAAAAAAAGACTGTCTGGGTGGCTGATTTGAGGGTTGGATTGTATTGTGAAAGCTATCACAAGCTATCTGGGGCTTTTTTATTAATGTCCATCACCATAGGACATGGGGGAGGCTATACGCCTTGTAAACTCGTATAGAAAGACGTAAGTAATTACTAAGCTAGACCTAGTCCTCAATACTGTTATTATTTTAGCTCATCTTCTTTCTTGAGCCAGATCAACTGATACGTAGAAAAACCTCAAAACGTGGCTTCAAATCTCTTCAAGAATTTTCACTGAAATTGTTCATGTTTCTGTGCTTTCTGGATAAGGTCATCTCATTATCAACTTAGTACATTTGTATTCTATATGAAGCAGAAAAACTTGAGAGTGCCTAAATTAGGTGTTACAGGAATGTCGTCATTCTGAAGCTGATGATCAGCCGAGCCGTTCATGCCTTTCACCATAGACAGTTTTTAAGACTATTTAAAATGTATTTAACAACACCAAACCAAAAAGACAAAGAACAGATTTTTGAATAGGCTTTTAGACATCATTCTCCTACAAACTCCCTGGTCATTAAAAAATCTTGTCTTCTTAAGAATGAGAACAAATTGAAGGAATCTGTGCTGGTTATAGCAGCCCTAGAAGTAAATTTCCCTTCCCCACCTCTCCTTCACACATATGCTTGGCTCAGGTTCATCCTAATCCCCTCAGATGATAAATTCCTAAAGCTTCTTGAAGAGAGATGTCATAAAAACAACAGAGGGGAGAGGAGGTCATTACGGCTTAGAATAACAGTGTCACCAAATGGCTTCCACCGCTGCTGAACAGTTGTAGAAGTGTTCCTGAGGAGGGATTTCTCGGGCTGCTCGCCTCTCCCCATGGCATATCTGGAGGTAAAGATTAGCTTCACAGTAAGAAGCAGACTAGTAGAGCAAACGGGGTAAACACACACAAATCCAGTAAACACTGCAGACAAACAGGGAAAAAGTCACAATCGGATTAGCCTGCCCCTATGTTGACTTACCTAGTCAGCAAGATCTGAGTGCATCCATTGGTGATGCCCCTATGTAAAATCCCTGCTCTACCGATATGCTCAGGAATATTGTGTTTTCTTAGAGACTTGTACGCGCCTGGAGACAGCAGGCCCTGGGCACTGGCACTCTGCACCCACTATGCAGTGCTGTAGACACTGCTGTAAGTCTGTATTGCCCTACGCTACAGGGTGACAGTGCTCTGCAACGACAGCACACTAAACAACGTTGAAAATGCAGATTCTACTGTAAGGAGCAGTTTGTCCAGTTCAGTGCTATTAAATCAAGGCATATGCACAAATGCTAAAACTTACCTTGCTTGAATAGGTACAGAGGTAAATTATACTCAAAGGAGTGAAGAGAAGATGCAACTAGAAGCCAAAAATATCAAGATCAAAGAGATGTCTTTGGAAATAAAGAACTTAGAAATATTTAGAAATATTGGAACACATACAGGAAATAAAATATTGTATAATTAAAGTATAAAAATATGGTTTTTCAATGCTTATAAGTTTTGGAATCTGTCGACTGGATTCAGCACTAGGTAAACAGACATAGATAAAATAGTATTCATACCACTAAAAACATCTAATCACTAAACCCAAATTCTATTTTTAGACTATATTCAGAAAAGAGCTTTCTGTTGATTATGTGTATTCCTAAAAGGGGTAGACATTGCAACAGGCAGAACATTCCTGCAGAAGAAATAAAACCTTTCTATTCTGTTGACTACTTTGTACATGATTTTATTGTAGCTTGGTTGATGAACAAGGAGATTGTTCATGAACAAAAGAAGTATTTTGCACATTGAAGAAAACCTGTCTTATGCCATTTTTGTCAGAGTGATAAATTGCAGTAGCCTAGATATGTTATGTATAAAGAATACACACAAAAATGCAGAACCTGTGAAACACATGGTTCATTTTTAGTAAAGAACACACCTGAGAAGAAAAAACCTATTAATGTCAAAGGCTCACAAAAGGTTTGAGTGGAAGCATAGTTTTACCATTTGCTGGTCTTTCCTCATTTCTCTTAGAATAAGGAGTTAACTACTTGTAACTTTTCTGAAAAATATTCCATTTGGGTTTTTAGGACTGTGTATGAACCATCGTGTGTTCAGCAATGGAATTCAAACGCTAAGAGTCTTTTTCCTCTTGAAAAGACATCCAAATTCTATTCTTACTTTTTATCTGACTCTAATGAGCTGTGACTTGGTTTTATAAATGTAGCTGAAGCTACTGTTAGAGTTCAATGTTATAAAACACCATGGAAATGTACGTGTTCACACTGTGATGGCACTCTGGGAATCCAGCAGGCAATATCCACTGCTCTCCCCATATCTACAAAGTCAGTCATTTCATCATAGGTTATCAGGTTGTTCAAGCATGACTTGCCCTTATGAATTCATGTTAATTACTCCTGACAGCTTTATTGTCCTTCATGTGCCTGGTAGTGGTTTCCAGGATTAGCTGCTCCATCAGCTCCTCAGTTATCAAGATGAGACTGAGGGGCCTGTGGTTCCCTGGATCCTCCTTGCTCTTTTTGAAGGTAGGAGTGACATTTGCTTTTCCTCCTTTCACTATTCTAATTAATCTTGTTGCTGTCATTAATTGTGAACAGTTTAATGACATCACTAGAGTGTTACTGAATAAGAAAATAAGGATGATAACTTTTTTTTTTAATATTCCCAGGACAACTCCTTCACAAGTATCTGGACACTTGCCTGCTTCAGGTAAACATAATTCTCACTTACTTCAAAATTGTGTAAACAAAATAATTGTATTCCTAAGATTACATCTGAGCAAAAGCAATACGTAAGTGTAGCTCATTGACTTTTCATGTCATCATCACCTCTTCATTCAACTTCAAAACTGTATTAGGACCTACAGTGGTCTGTTAAGTTCTTGTGTACTTAGAACAGACACCAACTGTTAGAGAGTTAAAGCTATGTAAGCTGCTCTTGGTCACATCAGTTCTGATGAAAAATCTCCAGGAAAAATTCTGGAAAAAGAATCAAGGAAAGATCAAGCAAATTGAAACGTCATCATAAAAAAAAATAGGTCACTTTGTTGGCTACTTTTGTTTTCTAGTAAGTATTTGAAATCTAGATTTGTTATGTATTTTCTGTGATACAATGATGGAAGATTTTGTAAGTAAGTCAGATGATGTGTTGGATCTGTGTGGCAGGGCATTGGTCATAGGGGCAGGGGCTACACGGGCGAGTGGCCCCTGTCAGAAGCTGCTCGAAGCTCCCCCAGCTCAAAGACGGCCCCATCTCCAGCTGAGGCCGGGCCATTTAGAGACAATGGATGCGCCTCTGCGATGATAACGGATTTAAGGAGGGGACAAAGGAGCAGTCCTGGAGATCTGCAGCAGAGGGAGGAGGGGGATGTGAGAGAAACACCTGTATAGGTACCAGGAGTCAGTGAAGAAGGAGGGGGAAGAGGCAGCCAGAGCAGAGATTCCCCTGCAGCCCACAGGGAGAGGGCAGGCTGTGCCCCTGGGCAGGCTGTGCTCCTGCAGCCCACAGCTCATCATGGTGGAGCAGCCCATGAAGGACCACAGCAAGGCAGAGATGGACCTGCAGCCCATGAATGTCCACGGTGGAGCAGAGAGGGACCTGCAGCCCGTGGAGAACCCCACGCTGGGGGATGTGCCTGCTCCCAAAGAAGACCGTGACTCTGTGGGCAGCCCTTACTGGGTCGATGCGTTCCTGATAGACTGCACTGCATGGGAACAACTCATACTGGAGGGGTTCATGAGGGACTGTCTGCTGTGGGGGGGACCCCGCAGTGGAGCAGGGGAAGCGTGTGAGGAGCCCTCCCCACCTGAGGGGGAAGGAGTGGCAGAGACAATCTCTGGTGAACTGACTGCACCCCTCATTCCCCGTCCCCCTGCGCCGCTGAGGGGGAGGAGGGAGAGACATCGGGAGTGAGGGGAGGGGAGCCCGGGAAGTGAGGAGGGGTGGGGGAAGGGTATTTATTTGTGTTTTTAAGATCTGGCTTTTTGTGTCTCCTTATCCTACTCTGCTTTGATTGATAACTGATGAAATTGAATTTTTTCCCCAAGTCAAGTCTGCTTTTGGCCACGACCATAACTGGTGAGTGACCCCTCCCTGTCCTCGTCTCGGCCCACCAGGGTTCATTACATTTTCTCCTCATCCCAGTGTGGGGGGAGGAGTGAGCGAGCGGCCGTGTGGTTCTTTGTTGCTGACCGGACTCAAAGCACGACAGATGAGAAAATACATATTTCATTAAAATCTTGCAAAGCTTTGTATATACACTCTAGAAAGACTACATGCCCATTTTCTGTGGACGTGTCATGAATAAAAGAGGTTTTTATAAAACATCAGGAAGAACTGGATGATATGTGTCATAAATGCTATCAGTAAGTATGCGTTGTTTTATTCAAATGACTTGTGTATATATATGACAGTATGTTCTTTCTCTTACTGAATAAATTGTTCTATCAAGATGGTGGGAAAAATCTGAAGAAAAATAGCTTCAGATATCTGAGAGTGAAAAGTTGATATATGTTCATGCAGGAAGGGTAAGACAAAAATCAGGGCTGCAGGATATAGATGTGCATTAGAATATGTTTTAAAGAATCAACAACATTAAACATTGTATAAGTGCTAAGATTTCCTCAAAACTTATAAAATTTCCCTGAAAGACAAATAGATACTGCTGGCATGCATAAGGAAGCAAGATAAACAGAATGTGTGGGATCACCATTTCCTCTTAAACAGAGCTTGTCCTTAAAGAATTTAGGGTCTTGTTACTGACGCTTAGCACAGCCCATGGGCTACCGTCCCCAGAAACTCTGGGAAGTGGAGACACAAACTGAGCACTGCAGACTCATGAGATGACCATACATTTGCTGTTTGCACTGTGCAAATGACCGCCTCTGGCTAACACAATTTCCCATCCCTAGCCCATACACCCTGTCAGTACAGCTGACATTCATCCACTGCACTCTGGGTCCTGGCCAGCCCGAAGTGCCAAGGCAGCGTGCATGCTTCTGCCTCCCTGTGCACTGCTGTCTACGCCAGCCAACACAAAGGTCACTCATTTACCCATCTTCTGGGTGCTGAACTGTGTTATGTAGCGTTGCAGTCATCTCCTCATACCCTCAAAGCTGCCTCAAGCAAGCAAGGCCACCCTTGCTCCACTCTCATCTGCTACAGCACCATTATAAAGCCCAAGATAATAAGCCTAACTGAACTGTACTTTATGTTAGGACACATTATCAGTAAAGTGTGACTCACTGCTTGGGAACTGGTGCTTCAGACTGATGAAGGCATTATATAGCATACTTTTAGATGCTCATGTGGAGTAAGTCTCCAAATCTGATCCGGTAATAGGTATGGCCTATGTTTAAGCTTGAAATCTTGCTGTGTGAAATGTCTTGCAGGAAGCACTGCTCTGTAGGTATGCTTCTATTGTAACAAACAGCAACATTCCCCACCGTACAGAATCATTTCACTGACTCAGCTTATGGCTTTCAAGGGCTTATTAGCTGCCAGGAGATTGAAACACATGCATTAAATAGGTTAGAATATGGTGAAAAGAAACCACCAAACCCGTCAAGGAAGGAAACGAAAGGTAGGCTCTTTCTTCTCTCCTGCAGTTTGCCTTAGTTTGAACACTAGTTAAATGAGTGTAATTGAAAGAAACATTTTCAACCAGCAGCATTCAGCAACATAACAACTAGAGACAAGCTATTTTTCTGTATATGAATTTGAAATATATGCATCTTTAAGAAGATCTTGGCTCTTACAGTTTCAGGGGTATCGCATGTAAACAATGTGATAACACACAACAATCAACCATTAACACTGGATATTTAGAGGTATTAAAACCTGGAAAAGTTTCCACGCAAATCCTGTTCATGCAGAATACAGAAAATGTGACAAAAAAAAAAAAAAGAGGGTGATGTAGAATTCTGGCAAACCACAAAAGAGCAGAAAATTATCAGAAACTAGTAGAAAATAGAGTACAAACCAAAAAATGAGGATATAGGTTTTCCATCATTGAAATCTGTAAATTGTCCTGAATCTAAAACAATCACTAATGGTTGGCTCAGCTGTGTGATAATAAAAAATAGACTGCAGGTCTTGTTCAAGCATATTATGTTACATAGCCAATGAGGGCAACATCTTTGAATGTCTGATGAAGTAATAATTTACCTTTAATGCACTTAATTGAAGACTTCAAGTCAGAAAAATTGCCTGTTTCTTGACAACTGCCATTTTGGATCAAGTATTCGCAGCATCGGCATGTTAAAATGCATTTTCTGCCACAGAAAATGGGAGATGCAAAACGGAAAACTAAAAAAGGAGCAGCCTGACGAGCCTGACATCCACTAAGAGATATTGCTCCACATGTAGAAGGACAAAGGTTGATCAGAGACCATGCAAAGAAGTACAGGGATAAAATCTAATGAACTGGTAATGATTTATGCAAAAGAAAAAGAACATGTTAAAATTGATGCTGACTTCTGAGCTGTGACTGAGGAAGACACAGTTGGATACCCCAGAGAAATATAGGTGCCCTGGTCCTACACATAGAAGTGGATGAAATTCCCATCTGCCCCTGCTAAACCGTGAGCCCATCAGGTGTTAAACAGGTGCCAACTGTATTTAGACTCTTCTCCTTCACCTACATACTTCCCCCCATGAATGAACGAATTCCTGGTGATGGAAAAGCCCATACCTAATATGAACCATGACTAAACAGCCAGGCTGTGCATTTAATTCACACTGAAGCCCTGAGAGGTCTGCAGTGTTGTTGCACACCTAGGATGTGGGAAGACTCTGCACTTGCTTTGAGAAGAAATTTTAATCCAAACTGTGCACCTCCATGGAAAACATCTTACTCAGCATGTTGTGAGATAATCATGCTAGACCAGTTTCACCTCCTGATGATGGAGGTATTCAGGACATGTCTGTCACATCTCTACCCAGTTAGAGACTGGGTATTTGAGCTGCAGTCTTTTATATCCTAGATGATGTTGCATTCATTTATCTGGCAAAAATCTCTATCTTTCAGCCATAAATGAAGGTCTGGCTTTGTTTAGGCACCAGATGAGGGTTCTCAGCTCTGAATCTTGGATTGAGGAAAATGTTTCTCTTTGGTCTGGGAAGAAGTGCTGAGCTTGGCTTCCTCTGAGGAGAGCGTTGGCTGCCTTGGCTCTCTTTTCTCCTTGAAAGATAAAAAAACCACAGCTAGGCATCCACAGTCCAAGAGGTTCCTGCAGAGAATTGATGATAACCTTTTGACGCAGGTGGTGGAGAAGCCAAAAGGGCCATAGTGCTGCTGGACTTGGTACTAAAAAACAAAGAAGGACTGGTTGGGGACATGAAGGTTGGAGGCAGCCTTGGCTGCAGAGACCATGAGATGGTGGAGTTCAGGATCTTGCATGGAAGAAGCAGGGCAACAAGTAGGATTACAACCTGGACTTCAGGAGAGCTAACTTTGGCCTCTTCAAAGACCTGCTTGGAGGAGTCCCATGGATTAGGGCTTAAGAAGGCAGGGGGGCCAAGAGAGCTGGTTAATATTCAAGCACCACCTCTTCCAAGCTAAGATCTATGCATCTCTATAAGTAAGAAATCAAGCAAATGAAGCAGGAGACCTGCATGGGTGAGCAAGAAGGTTCTAGAAAAACTCAAAGTGAAGAAAGAAGTCTACAGAACGTAGTGTCCAGAGTGACCTGGACAGGTTGGAGAGTCGGGCAGAGACGAACCTGAAGAAGTTCAATAAAACAGCTCTGCAGAGAAGGACTTGGGATTGGTGATTAACCATGAGCCAGCAACGTGCCCTTGTGGCCAGGAAGGCCAATGGCATCCTGGCGTGCATTAAGAAGAG